>JAYXIM010055728.1:0-25604 GCA_037575425.1 Anastrepha fraterculus | reverse complement strand
TACACCAACAATTCTAAGCTCTTATAAAAAATTGTACTTGAGCGATTAAGTGCCTGCGGCTCATACAATCTTTTCCAGCATCAGGTTCAAGAAGTCACACGACAGCGAGTCACTCTGTCTGAAACATCGTTTGCTATCAAACAGCTCGTATAGGTCGTTCCCAATTCTGATGGCGCTGCTGTAATTGAGCAACGTCATCTTGCATAGTCAAACTAATTTTGCTGGGATTTCAAATTGAGATATCGCGGCATATAGGAAACTTTTTTGTGCTATCGAATGCGGCCTTAAAATCGACGAAAATATGGTGCGTGTCGATTCCCCTTTCAAGAGTATTTTCCAAAATTTTACGTACTGTGAATACCTAGCAACTGTCAAAAGGTTGCCTTAAAATGCCCAAATGCATTCAAAATAACTTACAGAGAATAAATGCGCTGTGAAAGCTGAATTTCTGATAATGGAAAGGTTAACTAAGCCCTTTCTCACATGGCCCATTCTAGCTCCAGGCAGAGTCGATAATTCAATCACGATGTCGAATACATAAGAAATGAGAGAGGCACTCCTTAAAAGCTTAATTAGCTCTCAAGCATTTGTCGAAGTGAGTTCAAGCTCAGACTTTGAGATCCAGCTCGCTCGAGTAAGCGAGCTCAGCAAATTTTGTGTTAAGCTGAAAGCCAAATGTTTTGCAAGTTGAGACTATCATTTCGTTACCAGTGAGCAACCTCCAATAGTCTCTTGGCAATCCAAGGCACGGCAGGCACTTGTTTGCGGTGATCCTAGTTTCCTGAAATGATTGCGAAGATTGCAGTGTCCATTATAGTATCCAGTAAAAGTTCGTAAGTTCTCTCTAATTAGGCTTTGTAGCCAAAAAATTTAACTGGCGCGCAATCGCATTTGAGTTTTAGCCCCGATTTTGTCCATACATACTCGCAACTCTTTTGTCACTAGATAACTGCAAGGGTTACTTTTTGAAATTGCTTCTAAGAAGAAGCGTTCGGTATACTTTATGCGGGTAACTGACAACGTCGGTCTTATCCATTGATAGCCAAAAGCACAGCTGATCAAAACGCTAAAAGCATTTAACGTTGTGTGGAATAGTCGCGCTAGCCGCCTTGATGGGGTTCAAGGCCTATTAAAACCTCTGCCGTACTTTGGGTCCGGCATTCGATTGCAATGCAACTCCAAAACGACTCTACTCGCATTTGAGTGTTAAACCACAGCCGTCACGGTACTCCACGAGAGGCCGCCCGAACAGAACGGAGTGAACTTTGAGGGCCCCTGTTTCCTGTGGCACCAGATTTAAGTTCCGGTCCGACTTCGTACCCGAGACAAAAACTATTTGGCCTTCCATACAGCTCTGAACTAGTGAACATGTTTAAGAAGGAAACGTATGATCAGTAAATCCACAGACCGCTAGACAAATTTTAAAAGAAAGCATGAGAAAGCAACTGATCGAAAGTTATTCGCAGTGCGGTTTGGTTTCAAAAAATCATAAATCACACATCCCTCTGCATTTCCCAGTGGACGCCCATAATGTAGTAGGAATATGGGTAATATGAGAGCTGACGAAGACAATGGGTTGCTTGGAAGTGTATTCATTATCGAGGCAGGAAAATCAACTTGCCGCATAAACTCTTCCTCGTCGCAGAAGGTTGCAAGGATTGTAAATGCATTCGCACATGTGCTGACACGCATACATGCATATGTAGGCATGTATTGTGTGCACAACATACAAAAATATTTAAGTAAATAAATACAATTTTCTAAAACATTTGACAAATGACTTACATGCACAAACAACAACAATTGCAACGATAAGATAAAAGTTTGCAACACAAATTGCATGAAGAGCTCCAAGAATTCACACTCACACACATTAAAAACTCGTACGTGCGTATGCATGTATGGGTGCACAGTCATCGCCGGCTGTGCAAAGAGAATATAAAAATTTCGACAGCAAATTGTTTACATCATCAGGAGCAGAGTAACATGCAGCAGCAAGTGAAATTTTTGTAAATTTTTTGACAAATTGCTGAAGACAACAACCAGCAGAGAAGCGAGTGAAACTCGAAATAAACAAAAGAAAATGCAGTGCAAAATCAGAACACGCAATTGACGTTAGTGAAAATGAAACGCAAACAACAAAAAATTTACATGCGGAATGCGGTTGCTTTTTTGATTGCACACCCGCACTCTCACATGCATTGCAGGAGTCTGTGAATGTGTTGCATGCACCCAAATACAAATGAGTCCTTGAGCGTGGCTTAAATATGGGGCAACAAAACGGCTGCTGCGAAAGCCAGTTTGGGCGAATGGTACTGGAAATTAATGAGTGTCAACAGCTTTTGACAACAATGCAGGAAATCAGAAAGGGAAATAATTTACACAGAATTTTAACGAAGTGCTGCAGTACAATGGAGGAGGTAAGTGTGGAGGGAAACATGGTGGCGAAAAAAGAAAACGCACTACTCTTGAAAACGGGGGCAAATGGCCGGTGGAATAAAGGAATATTAAAGATACGCATTGTGAGAGAATTTATAAAATATTTAAATAATTGACGCAACAAAAGTAGGCTACTTAATTTTTTTTTTTTAACTTTCAAATGGTGAATTCCGGGTACTTTTTACACAGAAGGCATCGAGTGTTTTTGTAAGAACTTGTGAACTCAAAATGATAATACAAAACAGAAATACTTGTTGGAATAATTTTTTTAAATAGATAATATCATGACTCTATGGCAGAAGTTTGAACGGTGACAACAACGATGAGGAAGATTAAACAAGGTGTTCCGTAGGATGGTGTTCTTTCTTCCTTGCTGTTCAACTTCCACATCTCGAAACTCCTCAGCCAGTCTCCCTGGTCACATCCGCTGACGACTGCACGATAATGGCGTCGGGCAATGGCATCGATGGCCTGTGCTCCAAAGTGAACAATTACCTCACCGACCTTTCTCGCTTTTTCACTGCGAGGAATCTCCAACTCTCCCCCACCAAATCCACGGCGACCCTTTTCACCACCTGGACTAAAGGAGGTCTAAACGGCCTCGTCAAGGGAGGTAAAAGTCAACGACACACCAATTCCGACTGTAAACAACCCCACAATTTTGGGTGTAACCTTTGACAGCTTGCTCTCCTTCTCTGCGCATACAACCGCAATTGCCACAAAAGTCCAAAATCGCAACAAGGTCCTCAAATCGCTGGCCGGCAGCACTTGGGGCAAAGACAAAGAACTGTTGCTTTCGACATTTAAGGCAATTGGTCTGCCGGTTCTAAACTATGCAGCGCCTGTCTGGTCGCCTGGAACTAGTGACTCGCCAGTGGACAAAGCTACAGACATGTCAAAATACCGCCATTCGGACAGCGACCGGGTGCCTCCTGATGTCACCCATCCAACATCTTCACAACGAGGCACAAATGCTCTCAGTAGCGGAGCAAAACAAACTGCTCAGCAAGCAGTTTCTGTTAGGGTGCTACCGTAGGTTTCACCCCTGCAGACACCTGCTTGAGCTAGAGCCGCCTCTCAGGCACGTCAGGAGACACCTACTACACTGGGCCGACGAGACAAAACCAACAGAGACCTACTGACCGGACAGTGTTTAGACATACATTAAACAACATTCACCGGGAGACTGTTACCACCTTCATAAGCTCCCGTTCAGTGAATGCCGTAATCGGAGTCCAACCCCCACCCATTGCAGATGAAGAGCTTCCCCGTGAAACCCGCATAACACTGGCACAAATACGCTCTGGATATTGTAGCAGGTCAAACTCCTACTTATCCAGAATTGACTCCGACACCCCTAACTTATGTCCGACATTTGAAGGCCCCCCGCACGACACTAACCACCTTTTCACATGCCCTTTAAAACCCTCTCATCTAACACCCCTCTCCCTCTGGACCCAACCTGTCGACTGACTTCGTGGGCTGGGTCATGTCGTTCGAATGGATACAAACGCTTCGCCTCTGAAAGTATTCGATGCAGTACCAGCAGGTGGTAGCAGAAGAAGAGGAATGCCTACTCTACGTTGGAAAGATCAGGTGACGAAAGACTTGGTGTCACTTGGTGCGTTCAACAGGCGCCGGTTAGCACGGGCAAGAAACAGCTGGCTTTGTTAAACTCGGCCAAAAAGCGGTTATCGCGCCAATCAAGAAGAAGAAGAAGAAGAGTCATTCTTGGGCATTAGTTGTACCAACATACATTCAATATTCCATGAACATTTTGTCGTCAAGAAGATTTGTTCTCGTTGGATACCGCACAATTTGACAATTTCGCAAGAAAGGGCACGCGTTGATTGATGCAAAGACATGTGGAAGAAATTCAGCAGAGATGGTTCAAAGCAAGTCTCTAACATCGTAACAGTTGGCGAATCTTGGATATATGCATATCAGCGGGACACGACACTGCATTAGTCAGTATGGGTGTTCCAGTGTGGGACTTCCAACAAAATTTGTTCACGGCAGAAGCACCTCAAAGCAAATGGTCGCCGGTTTTTTCGGAAAATTTGTTCATGTCGCAACTGTACCAGGAGCAGAAGGGACTGAAGGTAGCTGGATAGACTGATGATGAGCCACTTTCTATAGTAAAAGCACATGGAAAAGTTAGGCATCTCAGACAATGCACTCTGGCCAGCATGTGAAGACTAGGATGAGAAGGTGGATCGCTTTCTGTGCGTCTGCCCGGCCTTCGCTCGAATCAGGCTTGAGGTATGTTGGCACTGATATGTTAAGAAGCAACCACCGTGGCTCATTAGCGCCTGCAGATCTACCTAGACTTCTTCGGAGTTCGAGTAGATTTAAAGAAAATTAAAAAGGAAACTCGAGTACAGTAAAATGGACTTAATGTTGCCTGAGTGCTGTACTTGCTAGTCTGTCCCGACAAAAGCAAAAAAAAACTATACTAGAGAGAAACTTAAGATACTCAATTCTGAGCACTACACAGCTATTTGCTTGTCAGTAGTTTTCGAAAAATTAATGAAAACCAACCGCCGAAGACGAATCGACCTACACCAAGGCAATGTAAAATCTCACGTATCGGCTCACACAGTAGAGTTTTCCAGTACTGACAAGATCGAATTAATGGGACATCTACTTTACAGCCCTGTTTTGGCACCTATTGATTTATTTTTGTTCTCGAACATTAAAGAACGTCTGAAGAAACTGATGAAACCTTTAAACAGCTACGCTTCGAGGTATCCACTTGTGAATGGCAAAATTGCTTTTAGAATTGATTGAGGTGAATGCGGAAGTGTACTGACTTCCTAGGACAATATTTTGAACAAACTGAGGTCATTTTAATTACTATATTTTACTGTTTCCATTATTGGTGCAAAATAAATATAAAAAAGGTAAGCCTCGTCATAGAGGAAACTTAGCCCCAAACAAGTTTTTTAACCATACATTTCTAGATGCTTTTTAAGAAACGCAGAACTAAGATGCCTTAGAATTCATTTTTGCTCTGTTTGTTAGTAAAAAAATCTATATTGCTGTAATAAAGAATAATAATAATATTTAGTGGCTTAAATTTAATGTTGAGAATATAGGTAAAAACATGCGGCATTACACTAAAGATGTTGAGTCTGATTTATGCGGGAGCTTCGTCGAAACTTAGACCTCTCTTGCAAGGGCTACTGCTCTTAGAGCCCGCGGGTGCAATAAAACGTCTTCCAATTATTATTTTTCCATGCATAATTTAATCAAATACCCTCTCGAATACATAACTTGGTTTTGTGTAAATTAAGTTTTTGCACACCCAAGGCCTGTTTACATTTTTAATTACATCAATTTCTTAGCCAAATAAGGACGCGCTATCGCAGCGAATTAGCACACATAAATAAATTTAAATCTAATATCGCTAAATACATAATTAAATATTATTACGCATGTATTTACATATACCTAATTAACGATTCCAAATTCTAGGTCGATCAATATATGTTTGTACAGAGTTGGCCAGATTATTAGGACATCCAATTTCGAAGCACTCCAATATAGAGGTTAGCTTAAAACCAACAGGATAGCTTAAAACCAGTAGCAGTTTTTAAAATAGTTTCCATAATTTTTTTTTTTTTTGTATTGATGTGAAGTAGGAAACTCTTGGAAGTGAAGGGGTTTATCTAGGAGCCAATGTTAACAGCCAGAACGACGTCAGCCTAGAGATTAAATGAAAGATAACTCTTGCCAACAGATGTTACTTTGGGCTCCGTAGGCAATTGAGAGAAACGAAAACAACGCTGTACAAAAGCCTAATCACCCCAGTCCTTGCATATGGCGCAGATACTTGATGAGAGAGCACTGGAAGCGTTCGAGAGAAAAATTCACCAAAAAGTCTTTGGTGGTCTTCGCGTAGTCTAGAATGAGTTCACAGTAACCCCTTAGAGTTTTTGACTGAATAATCAATAAATATCGCTAGTTACTTCTTCCAAACAGTACCAATCGATACCAATTAGAAGCTCCAACTGAAGTCCTTCTACTTCTCTTCGCTGCGCATAGAGAACTTTCCACTGCCTCCGTCACCTGCAGCATTACTGTACCGAATACTCGCAGGACTAAAGCCATTATAGCCATTTGGGTTCCGTGATTAGATTCGTTTTGATTTTTGAGCAGTTGGACAAGTCCAAGCAATTCAGTCAGGAAGACCATTGTACTACACCCGGATAGATTACAGTGAAAAGAATAGAGAGACAGGATAGATACAATACAGTACAGTAAGACGGAGAAATTGGTTGGAGGTCACTCTTACGCGAATCTTTTTCGATTCGTTGATGAATCTGGAACAGACGGAGTATGAAATTTATCCATACCCAGTACATTGAACCCCCAACAGCCTAAGTTTTCTAAACTCCAGACAGCTACAAAGAAAATGTTCTGCAGTGTCCTCATCGCCACGACAAGATAGGCATATTGAATCATGAATGATTCCCATGGTATCAATATGCTGACCACAGGCGTTGTACCCTGTGATTACACCTTACTAGTACTCTTGTTTGGTTCTTTTACAAAGCACTTAGCTACTTCGCAGTAGCCCAACTCAGACCAACGTCTTACTATAGTAGAACTCATGAAGTCGCCAATCCATAGTTGAACCAATGCAGAATTTACCCCTAGGAAATGTTCAGGGCCCAATGGTGAGCTTGCAAAGCCTTCATTAGCCAGTTTATGAGCCGACTCGTTGTATAGGGTGTTTTTTTTAGAGGTTAGGTTTTTAAGATGAAATAAAACGTATATAATTTAATGTTATGGCCAAGAATTTAGCTTTATTATAAAGATAAGAGTTTGCCATTATGTTTTAAAAATGATACCCATTCAACCAAAAGTGAGCTTCATCGCTGAACAAAATTTTCTTCGATGCGTCGCGCGAACCGAACCATTATTTTCGTAATAAATTTGCACGATTTGCAAAAGTTGTTCAGGTGTAAGTCTATTCATTATGAAATGGCAAACCAAACTGAGCATAAATCAAGTGGCAGCTGTCAAAAAGACCATCTACGAAAAAAGTAGTGCCAACTTGAAAACCTAACTTCTAAAAAAAACACCCTATATTACCGCAGTTTCCAGGCACCCAAATAAGACAAACTTTGTTGTGTTTTGCAACACTGTACAGTTTTGTGTTACATTCAGTAATTTCGAAGACCAGCGTGGGTGAGCAAGGGCTCTTAGTGCAGCTTTATTGTCACTATAAATCACCACTTTTTCTCGATTAACCAGTATGTGCTACATCAAGATGGCTTAGACTTCCGTAAAGAATATCGTAGTCATCTGTTTGTATGCTATGATCTCACCAACAAAGTTGCTAGATCCTTACTCGCTACACTACGTTTATGTCTTGTATGGAGCTCATAGAGTTCATAATTCCATAACCTACAAGCTCCCATCTATAACCCATAGTGCTCCAGCAGTCTTCCGCAGAATCTTGCCTTTGGGCCCTCCTAGTTCGGACTCATTCAATGTTTTCATCGTCCCAGTATCTGCGACATACTCGTACTATACTCGTACTATACTCGTACATGTTGAGGGACTTTTAAAGTGCAGTTTCTATTCATCGCGAACTTTATTCGTCCATTGGATAATTAGTCTAAAGGAGTATTTTTGGCACGAGTGATTCTTCACGTAGATATTTCCAGAGAGACTTCATTATTGGGGCTAATGAGTGCATTAACTTTCTGGAAGCAGATACTTCGCGTTATTCGTGCTTACCTCCAGAGTTATTGGCTTCAATTTTTTTCCTGGTTTAGAAAAGTCAACCGCGGGATTATTGAGATCAATTATAGTTTCATCATAAATGGAAATCACTGAAAGGGCGATCATGACTCATGGTTAGGCTATCTTACTGTGAAACTACGCTTGAGAAGAGGATACGTTTTTTATGTTGTGCGACGAATTTGATACGAAATTTCGGTAAGCAAATGCCTTATTTGACGAATCCAAGTGGTTTCTTTAATTGACATCTGCAGGTTAAAACAAAATTTGTCTCAATTTTAGAGCCAAGAACAAAAAAAAGGCAGACATATCCCGAAGGTTCTGGTCATGCTGAATCTGAGCCTCAGAAAAGGACCAGCACATCACATTTTTATGATATTCGGCCTTAAAAGTGCACATAATTTTTGGCTATATTGAAGTATTTGAGGCTCAAAACAGCATGCGAATTTTTTTAGTAGACGTCACAGTATCTCAAAGTACAAAAATTTCTATTCTAGGCCAATCGTCAAAAAAATCCTAGAATGATGTAAGCGAGATTGCGCCCATCAGAGAGTATGTGGCGTTACACTAGCCTAGTAGCGCAGTTTTGCCTACACTTTGCTCCTCGCAAATTCCAAACATTTTTGAGTCAATCGTGAAAAAAATTTGTATTTATCTCTGAGATATCGTCCATTGAATCTACAATGCTTACTTAATTGCTTTTACTTGGGTCCTTTTTTAAGGATCACGAAAGTTATACCGACTCTAACTTTTTAAATTCCACAAACGATTTTCAGAGGCAAATAACAATTTTTATTTTACAGCTTTACATCGAGATATCTCGAATACCGTAGCCAAATGGGTTGGTACTTAATTACCATTCGGTAATGCACGGGTATGAAACATCAAATGATAGAAACGTGTTTTTTCAAACAGCTTTCGCCACTCGGCAAGCAATGGCAAACCTCTGCGAGTACTTCTCTCATGAAAAAGCTCTTCATTAAGAAACATCTGCCATTCGGAGGCGGCATAAAAACTTTGTGGAAAAGCATGAAGACGCAACCGACAAATAGAAGGAGGAGCTGGGCCAAGCACGAACCAAACATGGTAAGCTTTAAGATTAAAGTTAAGGACCGAGTAGAACTGTTGTCCGTTTCTTAGTCCAGAATTTGTGCTTGCTTGTGTTATATTCTAAAGGGTTTTCTCAATAACAGTTGTTACAGGTGAATGGATTGCGCTATCCAGAGATGATTTACGATTTTTATGGCCGGAATTGGATGTTATTGATCTGGACAACGTTTATTTTCAACAAGACGGCACTACATGCCACACAAGCCACGAAACCATTGATATTTTACGGGAAAAGTTTCAGGGTCGTGTTATCTCTCGAAGAGGTGATCAAAATTGGCAACCGTAATCTTGTGATTTAACACCTTCTGACTTTTTTCTTTGGGGCCATGTGAAAGAGAAGGTCTACTCCAACAGCCCAGGGTCGATTGAAGACCTCAAAGATGGACTTCGTGAGGCTATCGAGGGCATAGGGCAGCCACTTTGCAATTCTGTTACGGAAAATTTCACGAAAAGGATATTGTTTTGTAAGCGGGTTGTGGTGGTCATTTGCCTGATGCATACGGCATATCTTCCTCTTTATAATGAAATCAACATCCGATCACTTATATTAAAAAATAGCATTTTTCTTTGAATATCAAAATAACACGTCTTATTAAAAACCCGTTTATTACAATTTTGGCGTAACCTGAAATCTTTTTCGAGGAGCAGCCATGTCACCAGGCTATCCGGTTTATCTAATTTCATTAGTTCGCTGCTATTTGCGCACCAGTATCGGAATAGTTACTAAGCAACTCCTGTACATTGAGGCTCTTTTTGTAGTAATATTTAAAATAAAAAAAAAAAACATGGCAACCTCCAATAAAGCGTTCTGTGAGCAGGAAACAACAGCAGTACTAGCTGCGAGGGTGGGATAATTAGTTAGCCACTTCTGTAATTCACAGTAATTACTACAAATGAATAAACGCCTTTCCTTTGCTTTCTCTTGCACGCATCTGTTGGTGTGTTTGGCATACCGCCACAGGCATCAAATGTCATGTTGAAATTTAGTTTTAATTAGTTTTGCACTGATACTTTTATCGTAAAATTAATTATATCAAATATATGTGCAATTGCCACAATTGCATATATTTGCATTGCCACAAAAATATCAATAAACGCAACTGAATGTGAGTAAAGTCACAAGATATGAGTCAAATCAGAGGCAGGTGTAAGGAAACTAGCAAATAAAGGGTTGATCCTTGTTAAAAATTCTGATTAAATTTAAAATGCGTCTGAAGGCTGAAACACAATGGGAATTAATATAGCCCCTGTCCGGCATTGGACAAGGGAGAAGGCACGTACTTCGATCCAATGATTCTCTGCTTGTCCCTGGACTCCATGCCATCAGGAGTTGTACTTGAAAAGAGATACAGTATGGTGTTGCCAGAGGCTCTATTGTGGTCACACTCTGAAAATGAGACCGGCAAATAGTGTTTCCCCATTTTCACGGATGGCTCCAGGACCGAGCACGGTTTCGTCTCTGGTGTCTACGTTGAATCCAGCTGGCCAAAACTGCACTTTGCTCTTGGAATGTACGCATCTGTGTTTCAAGCGGAGGTGTATGCTGTTCAAGAAGCAATGAACTTTGTAGTGGAAAACAGGTGGAGAGGTAGATCTGTATGTGTCTGCAGCAACAGCAAAGCCACGCTAATGGCCTTAGACAGCCCTCCAACCACTTCAAGGGTTGTTGAGTTCTGTAAATCCAGGTAGCAAGACGTCTGACTCTTTTGTTGAGATGGGCTCTAAGGGAAACTTCTTTAATCCGGAGCTCATTCTGTCATTCCCTTATGCAGCAATCAAAACCACGGTTAGCAAACGGGTTACTTCAACCCACAAGCGAGCTTGGCCAGCTGAAAGAGGCTGCATATGGACACAACTGATGTTCCTGTCACGTCCGACCGACTGTCACAGATTCTCCTTTCATTAAACAGAAGGGACTTTTTGGACTGATGACGGAGCCCCGCCTTTGTAAAATGACGTGAAATAAAACCAGCTGTTCCATCAGAAATAGGAAGAACTTCCTCGAGGCTTTTGATCCCACACGAAGTTTCAGATAAAAAAAATGTGGTTGTGATTTCTGAGCTAGATAAAGAAGCTAAGTGAATTGGCCTGGAGGTCAACAAGGCCAAGATGAAGTGCTTATCTCCTGTCATCTAACAAACATTCAGCGTACCTGTACTCGCATCTCGGCATTCACGTACCGGTTGGCAATTGATTGTAATTTTGATGTAGTAAAGCAGGTCGTTGGATAAGTAACATCATAAGTCAGGACGATCTATACGAGAGGTCAAAAATTCAGCCGCTAGCCAACATACGAAAGTGGAAGTGGATTGGACAAAGACGCAAATGAAATCTATCGTCAAGCACTGGATTGGAATCCCCAAGGTATTCACTAGGTTGGCCGTCCAAAATATCTTGGAGGAGAACGGTTCAGAATGAGGTGTTTAACTGCGGCCCTATGCTCTAGTGGGAGAAACAGGAACCGAGAGAAAGAGAGCCAGCACCAATATAATTTCTTATTTGAAATCCAGCTCGTATTCTTTGATGATTTAGATTGAAAAAATAAGAAAATTCCTTCTTTCGATGAACAAAAAGTACACCTCATAAGCCCATCGTCATGGCCACACTAATGTATGGCGCAGAAACTTTGATGATAAGAAACTCCGTTGACTTCGAGAACCCTTTGATTGTTCGAGGAAAATATTTTGTGGAAGATTTATAAATCCTTGCTAGTTATAGATGAAGGATAATGAACTGCTTAAACTTTATAGCAGACAGATAGCAAATGCAACGCCCGATGGAGAGAATTTAGAAGGTGAGGCCAATATCAAACCTTAACGGTCTCTCAGCGATTTTGAAGGAATCAGCTGATTTGCTGGCATAAAATGAGATGCGATGAAAATGCTGAGATTGTGTTGGTGATGTAAGAAAATTTAACGCAGCTACTGCTTACGTCATTTCGTTGCCATCTGAGCAACGATTGATAGATAGGAAGAGCTTAAGAATACGTGTGAAATGATCGGGCGCAATTAAGCTGTCGAATCCCCTATGACGTGGCAGCTGAAGTCACTCCCACAATTTTACTTCAGATGGCCAAATTTTGTAATCTATTATCCTTGAGCGCAACGAGTACCTTCAAAAATGAAAATTTTCGATTCGATTGCTGCCGTGACACAGAGAGTGAAAGGCCTATGACCCGGATTTATATCCGATCAAAGACTGACACTGCAAGAGCATTCCTCATGCAAGTATGGAAAATAGTTATGATGCTGCAATAACAACAAAGAAAAAGTAGAAGGACTTCACTTGGTGTTTTAAATTGGCGGCGTTTATAATGTAAAAGAAACGACTGGCGAGTTTTTTTTCAACTCAGCCGCACTCGCTTGGGTAGTTAATGCGCCGACTAAGAAAAAAATTTGACGTTCCGTTCTAATAAGTGGCTTTGGGACTAATAGCCCCGTGTTTATAAGCCACCGAGTTTCCATGTAGTCCGTTGAAATAAGGTCAATATATAAATGCATCAGTCAAAAATATCAGGAAGAAAACTACTAATTTTTCAAACGAATTCCATTCATTACAACTTTATTCCAGAAAATCCTGTATTGACAGATCATAATAAAGAATTCATCAACTACAGTTATATTAAAAATCGAAACCCCAAAACAAACAATCCAAGCAACAAAGTCTCAAACAAGAACAAGCAGATCAAAATGAAATAAAAGCAATGAAACTTTGATCAGCCACAAGCACGAATTCAATAAAATTTACAGAATCAAAACCAACAGACAAAATTGGTTGTCTCAGTGGCTGTGATACCAAAATAAATCCCCACAACAGCAACAAAAAAACAACCAGAGACTACGAACGAAAGAGAGAGTAATTGCTGCATTGACATCGAACTGTTAACAAGGCTAAAATCAGGATTGACAACCGTACAGTTGCAACAACCGTATACAAGCGAACAACAGCGCCAATAATAACAATAAACAGCAACTACATTTCTGCCTGCGAACTGTCAATATATCTCTAAGCAGCACAACTGTCTACGCCTCGCTGCCGCTCAGCGCCTTCACGAACGCTGCACCGTTGCTGCTCAGAATCAGAAGGTTCCCTGCAGCTGGCTGACTGCCTGGCAGATTTCATTGCCAGTTGATTTGCTCGTAATTTAATAAGTTTGAAATAAGTTTCGTTGGCTTACTTGATGTTAAATCTGTTATTATTTCGTTGCTGTTGTTGAATTTGTTGTTGTCTTGGCTTAACTAAAAGTCTCTGTTGCGCTGCTTGCCTTGCGGTTTCGATACTTTGTTGCGCTGACATTCGTTTTCAATGTCGGCGAAATCGTGAAAAGTTCTACTGGTTTTTTCTTGTTGTTGTTGGAAGTCTTCTTGTTAAGTTGTTAAGTTTCTGGTTGCAGGCTTCTTCAGCCATATGTGGGTTGCATTTGTTGTGTGTGACAAACTACATTTTTTTTTACGAACATCCTCGCTTCTTTGATTTAATCTGCTTTTCGCGTACTTCTTTCGCTTTTTTAAAGTTTTTATGTTTGGCATTGGCTGCTTCCGATGTCTGTATATAACGCAACAAATTCGCAATGAAAGCAGTTCAAATGCTACGCTACATACGAGTCAAATTGTTGATAGGCAGTGTGAACTTCCGTAAATGCGGGGAAAATTTTGGAGCACTGAGCAAAACTGCAGGTGAAATAATACCCCAGAATACCTTTGACAAGGCCAGAGATCATGAAATGAGCGGTGCATAGATCAAACTTTGTGGTCACAAAACTGTCGGTACCTGTGACCTTTTGGCCACATCCCTATAATGTATGGCAAAACAACTACCCAAGAATCCGTCAAGGTTCCATATACTTGAAAACCAAATCCACGGGGAATGGAGAAATAACTATGAAATCTTTTAAATGTTACAGTACTTTCAGATTCCCACAAAGTTTTTGGAAACCATATCTTCGAAGATCAAAAAGATGGCTTAGCAATATTTAGACTGTTTCAGTACCTTTAGACTCCCACAAAGTTTTTGGAAGCTAAATTTTCAGAGGATGAAGAAATTAATGTTTCACTCTTCATCTAGCAAAGGTCAGACAATCAAACGAAATCTATTCAAATGTTGGCAAAACGTGGCCCACAGTTCCACAAGGACCAGAAACAAAAAAAAATACAGCAGCTCAATTTTTTATCAAAAAACTGCAGGTCGCACGCCTTTCAAGCTTCTAAACTCAGCATACACAGGTAGAGATTGACAGCACACCAGAGGGGTTCCTCAGGGCAGAGAGTTCTGTGATGGTCATTCACCTGGAAGCAACCAGAATTCCTTTGCGGCTCATAATTTTCGGCTCCTCCTTCGAGGGAAGTCTTACCGTAAAACCTATTTGGCTTACCTAAGTACTCACCAGGGTCTTCTGCGTCTGTTGAATATAAGAAGGAAGTGGTAGTAGAAAAAGATACACAAAATCTTTAAAATCTCGATTAAAAAAATTTCGTCTCGAGACCAAAAACTGTGTTTGGAGAAGTCAAAAATGAAGTCGATTCTCATTTGTTTTTAAGATTCCAAAGAAATTGTCCACAAAGAGTTTCTACTAATGGGCCACACCGTCAATGCAATTTTCTAACTTGGCATTTTGAGCCTTTGTTGTGTCGTATTCGTCAAATTCATCGATTTCGCCCTGAATGCCGCAAAGGAGGAAGTTGGCGCTTATTACATGATAACGCACCATCTCATCGATCCACTCGTTTGACTGGTTTTTTGACTAGAAATCGCTTTTTAACCATCAATCACTCACCGAATTCGCCTGATATAAGTCCCTGTGACTTCTACCTATTCGGAAAATTGCATTTGGTCATGAAAGGAAAACGTTTTGCATCCATAGGGGCCATCCAAAAGGTTTGTGCCAACATCCTCAAGAGCATTCCAGTCAATGGCCTGAAACAGTATATCGAGGCCAGAGGGCCTTGAATAAATAAACTCGAAGTTATCCGAACAGAGCTTTTGTCTTGTCAATTCCAGCTCAGTCTTTTTTATTTTGGACTTTACCTTGTAGGATAAAGGTACCCAGATACATTTCTCGATTTTCTTCCATTTTGCAAAAAAACAATTTCATACCTATTATTCATAACCTTAAGGGGTTACATCTAGTTAGAATTTTCAAAAAATCGATTTTTTTTTTATTTCATTTTTGTAATGTACATATATTTAAGTAAACACTATGAAAACTTCAAGACATTCCGAAGATTATTTTTGAAGTTATACGCATAAATGTAACGACGCGTCAGAGCACTTTACATTAGCAGGCCGGCGTTTAACCTTGTTTTTCTCAAAACTGTGTTTTGAAAGTCGGTGACCACGATTTCTCGGAAACGGCTAAACCGGTTAGTCTGAAATTTTTACACCGGCTTCTGAACTATATTTTCTAGTACTTAATCGAAGCTTTTTTAAAACCGATAAACATTTTTTTGTTTATACACAATTTAAGGCCAAAAATATTCCAAAAAATAGATTTTTTTTTTTGAGAAGCCGCCAATTTGTCAATAAATTTTTTTTTGCTTATTCCTTCGATTAATTACAAGAATATACAATACTTTCATCAAATCCGTTTGGTTTTTTCATTTCATATAATCCACTTCGGAGATATAGTGGTCACCGTAAAACGTCTTTTTTTGGAGGGGTTCCTGGAAATCTGCTGTAGCAGCTATAAAAACTGTTATTCTTGCAAATAAATTTTTTTTAAATATTATTCAAAGTTACCATAATATGTGTACAAAGGCTTAAAAAAATTAATTCAGAAGTTTTCTCAGGACAATTTTTTTAAAAACCCTTATTTTTCAGGGCTTCTAACTAGATGTAACCCCTTAAAGAAGTACCCAATATGGATGACCCCAGATCAGTTGCGCTACAGCAAACAGTAGTGGTTGTTCTTACTCGTAGAAAACTTTGTTTATTAGATGTTGTTAAAGAAAAAACAATACGCCTGCTGTCTAGCCATTCTTACATATTAAGTTCAATGTATATAAGTACACGCGCATATGTACAGTGCCTCACAAAAGTATTTATTTTATTTTCTTAAAAGATATTAGTTTGTGAAAAGAAAATTAAACAGATTACTTTTTCTTTCTGTTTCAAGCTCCAAACCCATTTTTTATTATGAACCAGGTTGTCATGAATCCGATTTGCCTCACAGCGGCTCATAAGTGAATACTAAAATTTATATTCTCAACTAGCTTAGTAGTCAATGCTGAAAGTAAAATGTAAAATGCATTAGCAACAGAGCGAATTTGTTTGGAAAAGTTCCACGAAGTTCAAAATAAAAACACCACTTAAGAATCAGACTATATATGTCATCACTCTGCTTTCTGAAAACGGAACTAAATGAGATATTAGCTCTGGAAACGCGGTCCATAATGGGAACATTCAACTTCGTACAAAACTGAATCATTTATGCTGAGAACTTGGAATACCAAAACTGCAAATTGTCTAGAAACGACTGCAAAATATTGGTGGGAGTACTGATGGGACACTGTTTCACCTCATATCATTCAAGCGAAATTGGATTAGTCCAGAGCGATGTGTATAATATACTCCACGAATCGAATGCTAAGAGTACTTTAAATAACCTACTTTGCAACTGTCCTGCTCTCTGTAGGGCTCCACAAATGTGCCTAGGATTAACATATTTTATTAACAAACGGCACGGCGCGTAGACCTGCATTGTGAATTCTATAAAATGATATCTTCGACTCCAAATACATAGCACTTGCCACACAATAGATCCTAAGGGTATAAGTGTGATCTTTTTACAGATCAGCCAGCACTACCCAACCTACCTAACCTAGGCATCAGCAAACTCGCAATTCCTTTTCCGAATTATTTTGCAAAGCACTGTTTATACCTTTGTGTGTGTGTGTGTGTGCATGCCATTTGTTGCGTTGCTAGCCACTTTAACTGCAATTCACAATGCAACCAAGGACAAGCAACGCATTACAACTAGAACTTACTAATCAGCCAGCAGCTACTAATCAAGTCCACCTGTACGCCAGTGAGTGAAGTAACCAGTCTCAACTTGGCGACTGGCATTCAACAATCGCTGCCTGCCACCAACAGTGGGTTGATACATTTCATTTCGCTTGCCATCGATGAATTGCTGTCGATCGCCTTGTGAATTGCATATATTTCTACTTACTCACATCTACACGTCTATACATACATATGTATGTACATATTTTTTTCCTACTCACTGTTGCTCGTTACTTACCTCGCTTATTAGTACTTTTCTGCTAATCCATGGCAATTAGTTGTTGTCAACAACAACAAAGTAATGTAATTATGGTCATTACACTTGTAATTGAGTTATTTATTGAGTACAACTGTTTGAATGGCATTTTTGCTTTTAAGTCTGCCACACACTTGAACGAACATATTTGTAGATTTATTTAGTTGAGTGATTTGTTGCATGCAACTTTTTGGGGCGTTCTTGCTGGCGGTGTTGGAAATTCATTAAGACATTAAATAATCCCCTCGTTTTTATTTCAACCACTCATGGAGTTTTTTTCATATAATATAAATGTATGTATGTACTTAGGCATCATACCGGCTTTTGGTGATGGTTTGGGTGGAGTAAATGAAGTAAGAAAATTCTATAATGTAAGCAGAGCTTGATTTAGATCAGTAGACTTCTAGCCTGCTAAGAGTAAGTATTCCAAGGGAAGAGTGGAATTTTTTATATCGGGTGTTTTTTTAAGTCCATCCAATCAGTTCAATTTTCCACAAATTTTTTCAATAAATATGATCCTATGGCATCAATGGTTGGCCAATTATTGGCTTCCGTTGTTTCAAGAGTTACTGGCTTGTCGGCATAAACCAATGACTTAACATAGCCTCTTAAAAAGTTATCCAGAGGCATTAAATCGCACGAATGAGGGGGCCAGTGCGCAGGACCACTTCTGGAAAGAAAGTTGTCATCAAATTAATTTTGCAATAAATCGATAGTAAAAACCCGCTGTGCGGCAAGTTACGCCATCTTGTTGGAACCAAATGTCCTCGATGTTTAGCTGATTAATTTTTTGAAACAAAAATCCAGTCAGCATGGCTCAATAGCACTCGTCATTCCCCGTGGTGGCAGCTCCTTCCTCAGAATTAAGGACCGAAGAAATATGGATCCATGATGCCGCCAACGCTGTATGAACTTCGGTACAGGTATTATTATTAAATTTTGTTTTTTTTTTTAAGTTAATTTCCACGGTTTGGAAGCTTTGTTCTGGCTTCAAACGATTGATGATGACTTGCCAAACCTTGCTGAGCAGAAATGTCAAAATGCCCTTCTCAGCTACTAAACCATAGTTATCGCTATCGATAGCTCTCATGCAACTAAAAAAACACCCGAGTAAATTTCTTTTTATAAAATCTAATAATGTTATTTGATGTTTGTCGAATTCGAAACATTAATATTAAATTTTTTTTTTTTTGTATGGCAGTGCGTGTTTTCTTCTTACTCACCTAGAAAGTTATAATGATAATTCTTTGTTTTTTTGGTTTCGACACTATGCATATTTTTTTGTGAATTTTCGTATTTTTCGACACAAATAATTTTTCTAATAATTTCAAATATTTTTTGAAGTGCAAATTTCTAAATCTTTACGAATTCTTTTAACATTTGTTATTGCTTATAATTTGTAGTACTACTTTAAAAGACAGTTTGAAGAATGTGAAATTAACTTTCTTACATTCAAAATTCTTCCCGTTTTTTTCTTAACTTTTCTTCTTTTTCAAAAAACTGTGTTATTCAAAAAATATAAAATTTTACAATAAAAAATAACAAATAACCTAAAAAAATTAATTGTTAAATAAATTTCTTGTGCAGCTAAAAAGTTTAGAATAAATATTTTTTTATTAAAATAATTTTTTGTGAAAATAATTTATTTTATTATACACTCTATTTTTTTAAGTGCACATATATTTCTTTTTGAGCTAAAAGTTTCAGTTTTGAAATTTGGTGTTTTATTAAAACTTTTTTTTTTTTTTGAATTTTCGCATTTTTCGTAAAGCATAATTTTTCTAATAATTTAAAATATTTTTTCAAAGTGCATGTCCTTGTCTTTTTTAACTAAAAAATTTACAATTATTTTTTTTTTTTTTTTTTTTTTTTTTTTTTATATCTCCCTTTATTTATTACAGTCTGTTATATATTAACAATATGTAATTTTTGTACAATTAGGGTATATTAAGTTCTTTTACCAATGTAAGAAGAATCTGTTATTATTATTGTTTTTTGTGATTACACTGTAAATCTTATAGTTAGATCAGTCGGTGTGAGTCGCTTTAATCTTCGTTTGGTATTTTCTGCCGGTGGTATTTTACGCATTTCTTCGTTTTGGTGGACTGACAGTCGCTGTATATGCTTAGTGCTACATTTTGTGATTGTTTCTAGGATAGTATCTACATTTAATTCACGATGTATGGCTTCATTGGGAATAAACCAACCAGCATTTGTTATATTTCGTAATATTTTGGATTGTGTTCGCTGTATGAGCTGAATATTTGTGTTTTTAGCCGTTCCCCATATTTCTATTCCGTATTTCCAGATAGGAGTAATAATTGTTTTGTATATAGTCACCTTATTATACAGTGATAGTTTTGATGCTCGTCCGATTAGCCAACTTAATTGCCGGTACTTATTCTTGATTTGATTTCTTTTGTTAATGATATGCTGCTTCCATGTTAGTTTTTCGTCAATAGTTATTCCAAGATATTTTGCTGCTGGGCAGATTTTTATTTTGTTGTTTTTTAGGGTTAGATTATATTTTGATGTCTTTTTGTTTGTATATATAACTTGGATAGTTTTGTCTTTATTAACTTCTATACCCCATTCGTCAAACCAATTTACTGTATTGTTTATTAATTTTTGAAGTGTAAAAGTCGCCAGTTTTTCGTCATTGTTTGATGCCATTAATACAGTATCATCCGCGAACGTTGCTATCATTGTATTATCTGTTGTCGGAGTTGGCACATCTGCGGTGTATATTAGATATAAGAGAGGACCTAATACACTGCCTTGCGGTACTATTTTTATTAAAGTAGATTTTTTTGTTAAGTTACATAATTTTGAAAATGAATAATTTTTTTAATATTTCAAATTTTTATTATTTTTATGTTTTTTTTTTTTTTGAAAGTCCTTGTCCAACTAAAAATTAAAAATAAATATTTTTTTTATTAAAATAAGTTTTTTTCTGAGTTTACATATTTGCCAAAATTAATAATTTTCTAATATTTTAGAATAGTTTTTTTAACTGAAGGTATTTTTTTGTGTTTTTGAAATTTCGTATTTTTCCATATGAATAATTTTTCTAAAATTTTAAATAAAATATTAGCTTTTAAGTGGAAGTATTTTTCAAGTTCAGCTAAAAAGTTTAGAATAAATACTTGTTTTTATTAAAATAGCTTTTTCGTAAAAATACATACATATTTTTTGAAATTAAAATTTTTTTTAATTTTTTAAATTATTATTTTTTCGGGGGAAAATTGCATGTCCTTCTCTTTTTCAGCTAAAAATTTAGAATAAATATTTTTTTTATTAAAATACTGTTTTTTGATTTTGTTAAATTACATATTTTTCGAAATTAATAATTTTTTCTATTATCTTGGAATATTTTTTTTTAAATGAATGAATTGTTTTGTTGAGCAACAAAGTGTGTAGAATAAATATTTTTTTTTTATTAAAATACTTTTTTTTTGTGAAAATACATATCTTTCGAAATTAATATTGTAATTTTTCTGATATTTTCAATTTTTTTTTTTTTTTGGGAAAGTGCATGTGCTTGTCTTTTTCTGCTAAAAGTTGAAATAAATATATTCGTTTTGTGAAAATACACAATTTTTTAAATTAATACTTTTTTTAATACTTTATAATATTTTTTTAAATGAATATATTCTTCTTGTTCAGCTAAAAAGTTTAGAATAAATATTATTTTTTATTAAAATATACTTTCTTTTTAAATTACATATTTCTTGAAATGAAAAGTTTTTCTAATAATTTAAAATAATAATTTCTAGTATTTGAATTAGATTTTTATGAAAATTCGTGTACTTTCCCTGAACTGCTAAACAAAGTATGCCATTTTTATCAAAAGTAGTAATTTTTTCGACTATTAAAAAAAAATTATTATTATAAAGAGTGGTTAAACTACAAGGGCCGATGTTGAATATTAATCACACATAAACGTCAAGTTTTTTCTGCATTTTATTTGACATTTTTCATTCTCAGACTAACTCAATTTGAATCATGGAAAGATACACAGTCGAACAACGCGTTAAAGTTATTCGGGCTTATTATGAAAACGGGCGTTCAAATCAAAATGCATATCGCGCACTTCGTGATTTTTTCGGTCAATTTAATCGTCCAAATGTGCGTACAATCGGAAAAATTGTGCAAAAGTTTGAGCAAACCGGGTATGTAGGAGATGTGAAAACACCAGTGTATGCTCGTTCAGCTCGTACTGCAGAAAATATTGCTGCTGTTTGCGATAGTGTGGTTGAAGAGCCGTCCACCTTAACTCGTCGTCGTGCCCAACAATTGCACCTCTCACGCTCGTCGTTGATGAACATTATGCATAAAGACGTGCAATTGACTCAAGAACTAAAGCCTCTTGAACATTTCAAGCGTCGTCAATGGTCAGAATGGTGGCAGGAAATGGCAACAGTGAATTACCAATTTTCGAAGAAAATCATCTGAAGCACCATGAAGCATATTTTTACCTCAGTGGATTCGTAAATAAGCAGAATTGCCGCATTTGGGCGAATGATAATCCAAGAGTGATAGCCGAAAAACCAATGCACGCACAAAGAGTGACTGTTTGGTGCGATTTATGGGCCGGCGGCATCATTGGGCCGTATTTTTTCCAAAATGAGGACGGTCAGGCAGTTGCTGTGAATAGTGTTCGCTATCGTAAGATGATAACGAACTTTTATGGAATTAGAAGATATGGATGTGGACGATACGTGATTTCACTTGTCACACAGCTAACGAAACAATGGCTCTTTTGTGCGAAAAATTTGATGGTCGAATAATCTCATGTCATCTCGATCATGTGATTTGACACCGTTTTGTTTTTTTTTTTTTTGTCGGCGGTGAGGTTGGGTTAAAAAGCCATCGCACTATGTAGTAGCCGTCGCTACTACGAATGTGGTGATTCCACTAAAAATATCCCTCCTCTTCTCTTGGATTTTTCCCCTTCACCCCGGGACTGCTTCCGCATTGCTTCGAGGTAGAGGACCAAGACGGCGTCCTAAGAAGAACACTTACTTACTCATCTTGCGTCCAGGGTCCCCTGTTTTGAGAAACCAATGCTCAATGCTCTTCAGCATAAATTTCCATTGCGTGCTTCTTTTTTCGAATAATATCCTCCACAAAATTGTCAACGGCATTCCATTTTTCTTCGTCTATCATCATTTTCTCGATAATTTCTTCAGGTGTAAATACACCAATAGCTCGTTGCAGACCTGTTCTCTCTAGGTTCCACCGCGTCATCATACTCAGTATCTCCATATATGCAGTTTGGTTAGCTCACTTTCCCATTCGCCACAAATACTTGCGAAAGGACCCATGTCCGGACAAAAACTGTGTGAGGTAATCGTTAACCTCACCGTGCTTTCTTTCTACCCACTTTTTTAGATCGGGTATTAGTCTCGCTGTCCGTCTACCATACCGTTCAGAGTTCCATCTTGCCTACCAAAGTGGGAGCGTTTGAACTCCAATATCGGAGAAGCGTGGTACTGGGATTCCTGTGTTTTTTGCCTCCCATCGCCGTTTGCGCTCTTGTGCTAGAATATCTATAGGAATGGTTCCGGTGATAACTAACACCGCTGCTTCAGATACTGTTCTGTATGACGAAGCCACTCTGAGAGCGCAGGTGCCTTGCACAGATTGCAGAGTTTTCCGCCGGCATTGCACCTTTAGCGAATCTGCCCATATTTCGCATCCGTATAAAATAATCGAGTTCGTCGTGTCCTTTAAAAGTTTTTGCTTGTTCTGCGTTGGACCTCCAAGGTTTGCCATGAGCTTACTTAACATGCCGCTTACTTTAACAGCTCTTGTGGCAGCATGGTTTATATGTGCCCAGTAGGTTAGCATTGTGTCTAATTGCACTCCTAGGTACTTGACCACTCTTTTTGTCGATAAAGTGGCATCGAGTACTTGTATGTCTACTTCTAATGGGATACGTCTGTTCGTTAGAAGGATTAGCTCTGTTTTCTCTGTGGCCAGCTTTATTCCATGGTCTTCTAGCCATATCTGAACTCGGATCATAACCTGATTTAACTTCCTTTTGGCTTCGTCAGTGTTTCGGGCGATTATTACAGCTGCAATGCCATCTGCGTAGGATTTAATCGTAACTTATATTCCAGAGTTCAGGTCCGAGTATTGATCCTTGGGCCGCTCCTGCTGTTATTTGTTTAGTCTTACACCCTTCTCGCGTTTCGTATAAGAGCACGCGATTGCTTAAATAGCTACGAATAATCTTCAATAGATTATTCGGGATCTTGAATTTTACCTTTAAGGCTTCAATTACGTCGACCCAACTTAAACTGTTGAAAGCATTTCAAGTTGGGACGACGTACTTGAAGCCTTAAAGGCTGATTTGATGCTGTTGGACTTCTTTCTTTGGGGTTATTTGAAGGAAAAGGTGTACGTCGATAAGCCATCAACAATTCAAGAGCTAAGGGATGAGATAATTCGGCACATTAACCTCAATTATGACTCAGCGTCATCAAAAATTTGGACTATCGGATGGAGGTGTACCGCCGAGGCCGCGGCGGTCATTTGGCCGATATTTTGTCCTATGCGTAGTTGAGCCACAACCAATATTATCATAATAAAGAGAAATGACAAAAATTTCTTAAAAAAATTGTATTTTACTCAAAATTATTCAAAATCAACACCGGCCCTTGAAACTTAACCACCCTTTATATTTCGTTTCATATTATGAAATTATTGATTAATTTTTTTTCTTGTTCAGCTAAAAAGTGTAGAATAATTTTTTTTTAATAAAATAATTTTTATTTGTGACATTTAATGTTATTTCATGTTTGTCAAAATAATATTTTTTTCTAACATTTTAAAAGATTTAAGTGTTGCTAAAAAGTTTCGAAATTTTTTTTTTCTTTTTAAATAGTTTTTTAATTTTGTAAAATTCATTGTTATTTCATATTTGTTAATAGTAGCAATTTTTTATATATTTTGAAATATTTTTTTTTTAAGTTTTGTGTAAGTGCATAAATGTTTCTTATTCAGAGAGCAAATTTAGAATGGTTAATTGTTTTCTTAATTTTTCTTTTTTTAATTTTATTTTTAACTTTTTTTTGTACATTTTTTTAAGCATTTTTTAAATTTTCTCATCTTTTTTAAAATGAATAATTTGACTAATTTTTTTAAATAGTTAAAATAATTAATATCTAAAATCTAATTGTTAAAACCACGGGGATCCCATAAAGGCAAGCTCTTCTAAATTTAGCGCCATTTTGATCTGTGACCACCTCACAGCATTGCTATTTAACAGCTGTCAAACGTGAATAGAGAGGATTATTTATGTATATAATGCATGAGCATTAAACTATAATAAGTAATAAAAGTCCTCTACCGAGATGATGAGAGCTTTGCAAGGGCGATTCAAATATGTCTTGATTGCTCACCGCTAAGCACAAGGATGCCAGAATTTGGAAACTTTGCCTCGCTGTAAAAAAATTCACCACACGTGGTTGACTTAAACATTGTTCCACAAAAGGTTCTACTCATGATAAACTTTCACTTTGCTGTTCCGAAAATTCAATTGGGCAGTGATATCATATAAGATTTCTTCAAAAAGTTTGCGCTCAGCTAGGAGGCTGGTTGCTATGTTCCACACATAAATTCTACGTATGCACTCGCTTTTAAAATTAAAATGTCAAAGCTTTACAAATAAATGCTGCACGTTTTTCAAATTTTGAAATAAAGGTCTCCAAAAGGCAACCTTACCCTCTACATGATGCTGTTTTCCTGTAATAGTAATTAGCATAAAGCCCTTGCTCTTCAAAACTCGCCTTTGTTATGGAAATCCTATAACTCAACCACAACCATTTTCAAAGGGTTACTTCTTGTTTTATTGTATTTAAAGCGGGCTTCAATAAGAATATAACAATTTTATATTTCAAAACTCGCCTTTGTTAGGGAAATCCTATAAAACAACCACAACCAGGGTTGCTTCTTGTCTTATTGTATTTTATGTTTCAATGAAGCACAAAACATTTCAATTTTTGTACTGTATCGCACTGAAATTTATTCGATTCTG
>JAYXIM010055726.1:0-59293 GCA_037575425.1 Anastrepha fraterculus | reverse complement strand
TTCAGTACCTTCTCGGGGTTGGATACTACCTCCAAGTCACCCTTCTCCACTTCCTGTATATTGAGGGAGGCTTCCATGATCTCTTCTATACCGAGATCCTTTTCCACCTCCCCCGCAGCGAGCGTGTTGTGGTTGTCATCTGTCGGGTTGCGCTTTTTGAGGCGAAGGTGCACGCTACCAACTCCCCAAGCCATCCTCCCGAATCGCGCGTAAAGCAGGTCCTCTGCCGGCTTGTTGATTTGGATGATGTAGTCCTGGCCTCCATCAGCAGTTGCTGGTTTTGCCACACTCAACACTTTCCAATCGTCTGTCGGCACGTCCGTGTTTTGTCGTTGTAGTAGTCGCAGCGCATATTCCGGTTTTACCACTCGCGGAATGAAAACCTTTGCCTTCGGTATTGAGGGAATGCAGCTGCGATCAACAATTTCCAGTGATGCCCCCTCCCACAGGCCGTGAAGCGTTTTTACCGCTTCCTTTAGCCATGTGAGCGTGGGGTCATCCTTGCATTTTATAATTTTGACGCCGCTGAACCACCCTGCTCCGTCGAATGCTGGCATGGGTGCGTCCGGCTCTGCGTCCATTTTTGTAAACAAGGTTTCCAGTAGCTTCATTTCCACTACCTTCCACCGTTCCTGCGACATTCGCCCCAGCTGGTCGCTGCGGTCAGTGAGTGCCACTATGAGGTGTCTCTTGGCAATTTCACTGGCCGCTGCCGCTGCTTTCGACGTCGTAGGTCTTTCGTTGTCTCCGTTTTTCGGTTTAGCCATCTCGTGCCTGTGCTTCTGCTTTTTTGATGGCCCTGAGACCTCACTATCCGCAGAACGCTGCCTCTTGATGGCTAGCTCTTCTTCGATTTTGTTCGCATATTTTGGATTGGAAGCCGCGAACATTGGCTTTGCTGCGTAGAAGGCCCGGCCATTTTTTATCTCCTCTCTGGCCCAAGCCAACCGTTCCTCCTCTTGCTTCGTCAGGTTGGACTTGCTGCCAAATCGGTCACAAACTTTGACCGCGGCCTTGTATCGGGCTTTGGCCTTCAGCTTCTCTTTGTCAGGCTTGATCCTTGGTCTGATCTTGCTATCCGAAGCAGCACCATTGGATCCAGCCGGAGAACGCAGAAGAGCCTCTTCTTCAGCTGTGTTAATGCTCACAACGCTTTCGTGGTCCGAGTCTTCGTTGACAACGGCACCTCCGCGCTGAAGAGCGTTATGTGTTTGTTTGGCAGTAGAGTTACGACCACTGTAGCCTGCTCCCGCTACAATGGAAGTTTTGTTGCTTGAATTTTTGTTTGTGTTCATCTTTTTCGTACGACCACCTGCTCGACGAGGCGAGCGCAGTGGTCTATTCTTATAATGGGGAATTCAACACGGTCCACCACGGCAGCGCCCCATGCCGTGGCAAGGCCACAGTTACTTCCTAAGGCGGCCCGGTGTTAGGAAGGCGCCGTTGAAATACAGCCGGTCTGGTGAACCCCCTGGCTGCAAACCATCCAATGGGCACGGTATCGCATAACACCCTGGATTAGGGGGTGGGCTAGGAGAGGAAATAACGGGATGTAGGGGGTTCGGGGATGACAAAGGGATCTTCGTCGGTACGGTGATCTTCGCATGGTTATTGGGTGGCCACCAAGTACGCCGTAAAGCGAGTGGATGGCTAGCCCATACCCATGTGGAGCTTCCCTCTTAGTTCGTGTTGGTTTGGCCCCCATGCTATGGGGGTCAGACCACCACTTAAGCCTCATCCCCGCGTCAAGGAGACCAACATGATGAATAAACTCCATTCCAAAATTTTCAACATTAAGAACAAACAAATATATTAATTTTATTTTAAAATATTTTTGAAAATTTATTTCCAAAATTTTTTTAAATTTGTTTTCAAAATATTAAAAAAAAAAATTTTCAAAATATTATTTTTAAATTTTTTTTCAAAATTTTTCAGTTTACTTCTTTTTATATTCAAGCCTACAATAAAACCAATTTAAAAAAAATGTAAACCTTGTGCACAATACTTGAATCACTTGACGTGGAATCGTTCAAGGGCTAATATTGCAAGGATTTCAATATTAAAATCAGTTCGAGATCTCCTCTGCGTTGGAAAGAGCCAGTGAAGAAGTGTGTGGATTGCAAACGATGTCACTTCTCTGGTTTATCAAAAAATTACTAACTGAAGGGAAAATAAGTAATATGAAGACTATTCGAGTACAACCTCAGTACTGCTCCCCCTACATTGAAAATCTACTTGCATTCACAGAAATATCCGTTCGTTTAATTAGCCTGCGAACGAGTGCAGCTGTATGGCTCAGGAAGGGTGGGTTAGGGTTTAAGAACAAAGAATTGTAAATACAAATTAAATATCAAGTAGACAAAGATCAAAATTGTGTTTGTGTGTCTTGAAATGAAACCAAATATTGAAGCATGGAATTAAGCGCGTAAATAAAAATCACTAATGAAGTGAACTTTATTTGCAAAGTGTCTAATTACGAGTGCAAATAGTTTTAGCGCATTAAGAGGAGGTAAATATTATTGTACGGATATAAAAGTATATTTTAGGAAAGTAGTGGGAAGATGTGACATTTTCTGTGTGCTTCCATTGAGTTTATTTACAAGTCAGTTCATTTATTCACTGAAACATATCGCCAAACATGCGGGCAGTGCATAACTGAAGTGTGCAAAGTGTGCAAATTTACAAAGTGCAACATTTCTATTTTTAGCTTTTTACGCGTTTGAATTATTTTGTTGCTCACAATTGCAACAAAAAACATGGCATTTGTTAAACAAGAATAGCCAACAATGCGCTCGACCACAAGACAAAACATCATTAAAACACTTGAAGAGAAGTGCAAACAAAAATTTGCAATACCACAAAAAGTGCAATACGCAAAGCAAAAACAAAAGCATTTACTTTTCTGCTATTAAAAAAAAATTATGAGAAGTACAAATTTTAGAAGCGCAAATAAGTAAAAATGGAAGTGACAGCAAATGATCGCCAACGCCAAGGCTGGATAGGCTGGAAAAAGGGGAAAGCGAAAGGATACAAAGAGTAGAAAAAAGAGTTGAGTTGGTATGGCGAAAAAAGGTATAACGGAGTAAAATAAACAATTTTCGAGGCAAGGTTGACTGCCTAGAACAGTAAGTACCACAGAAGAGTGAAAGAGAAAAGGTAAGGAAAAGTGTAAAGCGAAGTGAACACACATAAAAACAACTCTAAAGTGAAGGCGGGTGCAAGCTAATGGGCAAGAAGGAGGTTGCCACCTTGCAAGGAAGTTGCATGTTAAAAGCTGCAGCATGGGATGTTCAACCGAAGTGAAGATTGCAACTTGAGTGTGATGTCTGAAGTCTGAAGTCCGTTTAGCCAAGCAAACAACGTGCAAATTACTCTCGCTGTTACTTTTGTTTGGTAACACAACTTTATTTAGTGGTTACAATTTGCTGGTAGTGGGCCAACGACTATAAATTCGACAAGCGCAAGTGGCAGTGAGACCGAATGTAAGTGTTGCAGCAATTACAACTGCGTGGCGAAATAGTAAATGGAAGGAAAATAAGAAAGAAGTGTGGTGAAATAAAAAATATAATGAAAAAATTTTTCAAATAAGGGAGTAAAGAGTAGTCAAAAAATGTATACCCAACGCATATATTTTTTAAATTATTAAATGTTTTCTGTTAGGTCACGCCCTCTAAAAGGTGTGGGAGCTGTAGCTGTACTATTCACGCAATACACTACGCTTATTTGACCTTCTATCCTCGTGGGAGGCAGCACATAGTGTGCACTGTCATACTACTATCAGCCAGTACTATCCATACAGCCCGTAAAACAATGGATTTACTGCATCTGCCCAGTCGATTGGACACCAAGATCGTGTGATGTCGCACTTTTTTATTTGTAGGGGTATGCAAAGTCTAAATGCTTTGTAGATAGACCAACTTCGATTGAGGCATTGGAAGCCAACATTACTAAGTTATTTACGAGATACCGACCGAAGTACCCCAACGAGTCATTCAAAATTGGTGTTTACGGATTTCGGCGCAGTTGCGGCCAACATTTGAAAGAGATTATCTTTAAAAAATAAATGTCATGAATGGTTCTACACAAAAATAATAAAGATTGCCCAATCAATTTGAACCAATTTTGACAGCAAAAAAAGTGATACCAAGCCATCAATTCGGATTTAGACGGCAACACTCAACAGTCCAACAAATCCACAGGGTTACTAACAAAATACTTAACGATATGAATGACAAAAAATACTGTGTAGCTGTATACCTAGACATTGCTAAAGCTTTTGATAAAGTTTGGCATAAAGGACTTTTGCATAAGCTCAAACGAATCTTTCCACAAAACTACTTTGAACTTTTGAAGAGCTACATAACTGATCGAAAATTCTATATAAGATATGAAGACGAATATTCCGATATTCTACCAATGACAGCTGGAGTACCGCAAGGCAGTGTATTAGGTCCTCTCTTATATCTAATATACACCGCAGATGTGCCAACTCCGACAACAGATAATACAATGATAGCAACGTTCGCGGATGATACTGTATTAATGGCATCAAACAATGACGAAAAACTGGCGACCTCTACACTTCAAAAATTAATAAACAATACAGTCAATTGGTTTGACGAATGGGGTATAGAAGTTAATAAAGACAAAACTATACAAGTTATATATACAAACAAAAAGACATCAAAATATAATCTAACCTTAAAAAACAACAAAATAAAAATCTGCCCAGCAGCAAAATATCTTGGAATAACTATTGACGAAAAACTAACATGGAAGCAGCATATCATTAACAAAAGAAATCAAATCAAGAATAAGTACCGGCAATTAAGTTGGCTAATCGGACGAGCATCAAAACTATCACTGTATAATAAGGTGACTATATACAAAACAATTATTACTCCTATCTGGAAATACGGAATAGAAATATGGGGAACGGCTAAAAACACAAATATTCAGCTCATACAGCGAACACAATCCAAAATATTACGAAATATAACAAATGCTGGTTGGTTTATTTCCAATGAAGCCATACATCGTGACTTAAACGTAGACACTATCCAAGAAACAATCACAAAATGTAGCACTAAGCATATACAGCGACTGTCAGTCCACCAAAACGAAGAAATGCGTAAAATAGCACCGGCAGAAAATATCAAACGAAGATTAAAGCGACTCACACCGACTGATCTAACTATAAGATTTACAGTGTAGTCACAAAAAACAATAATAATAATAACAGATTCTTCTTACATTGGTAAAAGAACATAATAGACCCTAATTGTACAAAAATTACATATTGTTAATATATAACAGACTGTAATAAATAAAGGGGAGATATAAAAAAAAAAAAAAAAAAAAAAAAATTTGAATTTTCGTTGTTTTGTTTCAATTTAAAATCCGAAACCTCTAAATTGTTCGCCCTTTATAAAGGAAAATACGCATATATGCTTTAAATTCTCTCAAAGCTTCCTTCACTGAAGCGCTTTCGGTTGTCATTCTTGGAGAAGCTTTGAGTTTTGGAGAAGTTCAATGCTTCCTTTGGTCATATGACCCTAAAGGCCCTTTCTGAATTGAGAATAAGTTAAGAAGACGTATTTGGGTATCACTGGAACAAAGGCATTCTGCGACAAGGAAGATATTTTGCATTTCGCTCTTAGCATCGCAAATATCTAAACCATTATCAGGCTCACTAATGAAAGCTAAAGGCCCGTCGTAGTCCTCAGTGCTATACAAAAAAAATTAAACGTCCTCTACGTCGGACAACAATTCTCAACCATAAATGCATTCTGGAATATCTAAAACAGAGTTCTTTAAGGAAAGAACTTCGCCACAAATCAGGAACGAAAAGGAACTAAAAATTGCTTGAGCAAAAACTAAAGATTCGAAAGATGATCAGCCAACTCGTAGACTCAGCTCGAAAAAGTATTCAATTGCAGGTTAACTGAGCGAATTCTCAATCGACGAACAGAGACTTCAGAATGAATACAATGAACTTGAGCCTATTCCTAAGTCGACTAAAGTTTTATTAAAGCATAATAATTTAGATTTTGCCAAATTCAGACCTTCACTTAAAATATATTTCGAATTAACAATGTCACCTAGCAATTATAGAGAGCAAATAGTTCCATCCAATACAGTTGCGACCGCTGCCGATTATAACTGGTGAAGTAACCTGTGAATAATCTAAAGGCAACCCTTTTCAAGCGGCTCATCACGTCATCCCTACCAGAGAGGTATCCAAAAATTTGTGCTTCAGTGAGGTGTATCCCAGTGTATCCCATCGTACTTATCCAGCTCTGAATACACACACCCATTTCTTAGTATCCTAGAAGAGGGCAGTTAAGATAAAAAAATCGTCGAATAGAAGAGGATCAATCCACACTACCTCGTCGGTGGATGGGTACTACGGAGTTCAAAAAATCTTCTTCTCAATCAACTCAATCAAACATTTTCATGCATACACTTTTATCGACATCTTTATTTATGCGTTGGGTATAAAAAGAAGCGAAAGGTAAAAAGAAAAAAGCCGAAGCCACAGCATTTACAAACGTACATCATTTGCCAGAGTAATGACAATGGTAACTACTCAGCCGCAAAAAGACAAATAATGTCTCGACACGAGCCAAAGTAACTTGTCGATAAAACAGCAACTTTGTTCTATCTACCAGCCAGTCATCAAGGCTGCAAACAGCAAATTTAAATTAGAAACAACAGCAGCTGCTGCTACTTTGGTACGACAAGCAAACACCCGCATAAAAAGCGAGGTAGGAAAACGCAGAGACTCAAAGCAAATGCGGGCGAAGGGATAAGGCAATCCAAGCAGTGCAACGGAGAAAAACAAATAGACAGCTAGAACGATGGAGCGGTGATAGAAATTGACGCTTAACACTTTGCGCAAATATGGCAGGACTATCCCTCAGAGAATGATCTACGCAAGTACTTAAAAAGAATGGATAACCACAAGGGTAGATTCACAACTCGGGTTGAACTGAGAGATACGAAGTAATTTTCTTAAAATCAGTTCAGACGGCAAGTAGTGTCGCATCCGACCATAGGGATTGAGGATGGCAAAATTTTAACAGTATTGAGAAGAGAAAATAAATAATGGATATAAGTACTAGCTGTCAATATTTACTCTAAGAATCTTTATTTATACATAGTAGCATAGGTTTTCCCGTTAGTGATGGCAAGTATCCCAGACGATAGAACAATGAGCTGTATGAGGTCTACCGCGACATAGGCATATTGCAGCCAATAAAGATCCTGCAGCTACGTAGGCTGGGTCTTGCTGAACGTCCGAATGGATACAAACGCTCCGACTCTGAAAGTAATCGATGCGGTACCAGCTGGTGGTACCAAGAGAAGAGGAACGCCTCTTCTTTGTTGGAAAGATCAGGTGGGGAAGGGTGGCTTCACTTGCTGTGTCCAACTGGCGCCGGTTAGCACGAGAAAGATACCACTGGCGCGGTGCGCTTTGTTAAGCTCGACCAAAATCGCGTAATTAAGAAGGTTAGGAAGACTTCTCTTTTATCAAAAGTTCATTACAAAATCACAGAAGCCCATTCTAAAGCATACCATGCAGTTTAAATTCGCTTCCAAATCCTAAGTACATTGCACGCACGACTTCGTCCCAATTTAATTTATTTCCATTTAAGATCTCTAGTTTTAACAGTAGTGGCAATTAAGGAGCAAAAATTTGGTTATAACTCGGAGACTGACAGCATTGTGTCGTTTATACGTTTGAATATAGAGCGCCTTTTTCTTGTTACAGAAGTCGAAGTTCAAAGTTCAAAGTTCGAAGTCGATAGCACAATTGAATTAAGTTTATGCGTATTTGAGAAAAATAAATTTCTTAGTGGAGTCATGAAAAAGAGTGCCTCACAGTGCAAGAAATATGTTGTAGGCTTCCAAAAATTTAAATTAGATGAGTAGCCACAGCTAGATATTTGAATATGCTCTCGAAACTATCGAAAAAAGGCAACAATGGAAGGGTCGCGACTAAAGGCATTTTTTTAAATATCGGGTAGACAAGTATTTTGGCAAAAACAGTTAAACTAATGTCACCTCATCCACCCCATAGTCCCGATATGGCACTCTGTTAATATTTTTTCTTCTTCAAGAGCACATCGCACTTTAAGAAAACTCATCAAGATGTCAAACAGAAGGTCAAGGAAACTGTAACAGTAACAGTACCTCTGTGCTAAATCGGTTAATTTCGAAGCTTCCAATAGTTAGAGTACCATTGTAATCATTGCGTAGAGTTAGAAAGAAACTAACCTGAAGGTCGATAATAATATTTTGCTCGTAGATAAATTTGCTAGTTTTTCATTTAAAAATTACCTGTATTAATTAAGGCGGACTTAACGCTGCTGACTTTTTGCAAAGTTTTGCCATGTTCATGTTAATACTCGCCACTGCACAAAGGATAACCCACAGCAATAGACTAGTCAGTTCAGAGAAAGTAAAAGCCAATTTGCTCATACCCAGTTTTCTAGATCCTATTCCTATGCTAGCTACACCAATGCTCAATAGCATAAAAAAAGGTCCTATCGCTACGTCGGACAACATTTCTCAACCTTAAATGACTTCTTCTATATCTAAAATTGGAGAGCAACAGGGTTCTTTGAGAAAAAAAGTTTGTGCTGACAAATCGGGCAAACAGAGAATACAAATAAAGGTTCGAAAGATGTTCAACCTACTCGTAAACTCAGCTCAGGAAAGTATTCAGCTATAGCGTAACTGCGCGAACTTTCAAGGACTTTGAGGAACAGTGCCTCAAGGACTTCAGAACGAATAGTAGAGAAAAGAAGAAGAAAACAAGGTTTACGGGACTTAAACTGGCTCCGCAACGTGAGACTAAGAAGAGTCTATATTAAATACGAGTATACTATATATATATACATACTTGGCGCGTATACCCTTTTTGGGTGTTTGGCTAAACTCCTCCTCCTATTTGATGTTGTTCCACAAATGGAGCGACCTACAGTTTCAAGCTGACTCCGAACGGCAGATATTTTTTAATTTCATGAGGAGCTTTTTCATGCCAGAAATACCCTCCGAGGTTTACCATTGCCTGCCGAGAGGCGTCTGTCTTGATTCCGCATGGTAGTCACGCATCAACCCATTCGGCTCTATGTTGGGAGGGTATAAATTGAAAAGGTTTACAAAACTCACCACCCTCCTTGAGAGCAAATCTAACAAGAACAATAATTAGGAACACTTACAGGTATTCTCATTCTCACATACAACGGCAGACGACGAAACCAGACTCGGGATATGATCTATCATCTCTTGTCGATACTGCGACTCGTACCGAGAGCCGCCATACCGCTTACACCTCGTTGTCATATTGAAAAGAAGAAGTAAATAGATCGGATTGATATCTCTGGAAAAGAAACGCGCTCAGCCTAGCCCAGTACCATTTTAGATTTCTTAAAACAGCTGGGTCTGGATAAGTTATTGTGAGGATTAGAGAGCGCAATAGACCTTAAGGTCGAAGTGCGTACTAGTATTTCACATATTATTTTAAGACGTGGAACTGAGTCCTTGTACTGCATTTCTTAAGACGCCAGGGTTCGGCCGAGTTATTGTGGGGAGTAGAGGGCGCATTAAACCTTAAGGGCGAAGTGCATACCTGCCTTTTATATCACATCTTAGGGTGGTGATGAGCAGCGGTATTCCAGTTTTATAGTCTCGCCAAGAAGCTCCAATGGAACTCCAGAACATCCGTGCTGTATAAAGTAAAAATTCTATTTTCAAGTAAGGTACTAAAGCTGCTTCAGACAAACGTGACCCAAAGAATACTTTTGGTGGGTTTATAGGGTATTTTATGTCCGTGTAGCAAATAAAGCTAGCCTACAAAGATAATCTCAAGAAGAATTTTCTATGCGCCCCGCACCCCAATTTCTGGGTTGCACGCAGTAATAACAGGTCACAAGTCAGATACCAATGGAAATATCCGAGTTCTAAGAAATCCTTAGACTGATGCAAATGAACAAAAATGCATGGCTTATTACAGAATGAAAGCTGGCGCTAGGGAAGAGGCGAAAATTTGAAAAGGGGAAGCCATAAACACAAAATAAAAATTAACACAAAAAGTGCTTGAAGAACTACCAACAACAAAAAAACACCAAACACTAACGATAACGACATTAGCAAGAGCAAGACCACAAAAGTACCTGAAAACCGGCGTCGAACTGTCACTTGGTGACCGACCATTTCTCAGTTGTATGTCACTGCATGCAAAAGACGACGTCAAGTGCAGTTGAGCGAGCAGCTGAAAGCACGACGATGACTGAAGCGACGTAAAACTCAACAATGTTGTAATTGTTATTTGCATTTTGCCAACTTTGTTGCTATTGTTTTACGGTTTCATTTGTCCACTTTTGTTGTTTTAAACATGCACGAGTATTACAGCACAGACTAGACGACTATCGTTTTTGATTTTGCTTTTGTATATGGAGAGTGGAGTGAAGAGGAGTGGAGCTGGAACATTTACTTCAGTTCACTGCGGTATTATTTTCTCTTGTTCTGTTGGTTTATTTTTTGCCTAAGTGCTCAAGTGCTTGTCGCTCTTTTGGCATTTTAAATTATTTCATTGCATCACGAACAAGCAGCAGCCATCTAAAATTTAAGCAGACCAAAGGAATAAAAATAATGACAACAAACGTACAACAACAATAACTACATTGGCCACTTCATCTGAAAACAACAACTAACAACTTACTTAACTCTTACCTACCAAACAAAAACAAACAACAAAACACTTTTTCCATTTTCTCAACTCAAAGCTTTCCCAGCTTCCCACTTTGAAATAATAATGTCGCTGCATTTTCCAGCAGCAAGCAGTTGTGAAAATTTTAATTGTTGGCCATAGCTTAACCAGGATTTGGCGGTGGATTTTTCGCACATTTCACAGCCCGTTGTGGTATTAATAAAATTGTTGGCAATGCCATATTTTGCAGAAGTTTCGAGGCTGTGGGGTGAAAAGCCGGTGCTCTGCAAATTATGATTCAGGTAAATGAGCCAGAAATGAAATATGAAAGAGCGAAAAGTGAACAGCGGGAAAAGGTGCCAAGGTGATGGCATTTGCTGGTGAAATTTGTGTGTAAGGGATAGCTTAAGATTTTTCAGCGTTGGCACATTGCACCTGTGAGTTTGACGTCTTTCCCTGAAACGCCAGCTATTTTGGTTAAAATTGAAATTTGAATAGGTCGAGCCAAGGAACACCAAGAGATTTGGTGGCTCCTAAAACACTCAGACTAAAAACCCATTGTATTTGGAGCTATGGAAAGAGGGTAGATAGTCAAGGAGGAAAGGAGAAAGTATCAGAGAAAGAGATAGGAAAGAATAGAGGACAAAGGTAGTGAGAATTTTGCAGATTCTTCGCCAAATGTGCAAATATCCTCCAGTTTCAGAGAACGAATATTGCTCGTTCTCCCGACATCCGAAACCAAAATTCGTAGCCTTGCTCTAGCAAAGGCAAAACACTTACAGAGCAAGTGCTCTGTGCTATCCGCCTCCTCTCGCTATTTTGGTTGCTACTGAGAGAAGTTGATGAAAAATTTAAAGGGGGTTTCAATACGTACATTGGCGGTGTATAGCGGTCATCCTGGTAAGGCTATAACTGTCAAATTTAGTGATGCTATTTTCTTAGTCTTGAAATGTAGCTATCTATCATTTCTCAAGATAAAACATCGCCTTGAAATGGTTAAACTCTATTATCAAAATCGTACTCTGTTTACCGAAAGTTCCGAGCGCTGACTTTAGCAGGAAAATCAACCTTACTGACTTTCTTTCTCTATTGTATAAAACTACAAGACCTCTCTCATTCACTACCTCGCAAAGGCGTACATGCCACAGCAAGGAGTAGGCGAAACCCAAAGAAATGAAGAGGTTTTCGCTGAAACTGATACCGATTTTGAGGCAAAAGATAAATCGTTCTACAAAAGTATGTGAATGATTGCCTTGTTTTTGATGGAAATTGATAAATAAAAGCTAATTTTGAACAAAAATATGTGTTGTTTTTGTTAGGCCCCAGCTAACAGTTTAAAACAATCATAATAAAAAGTTTTCTCTCAAGCTCGAGACACTTTTGAAAAACGTTTATATCAAACACTCTCCTCTAGAGTCAAAGGGCAGATTTGAACTTGCTAGATATGTCCTACCGACTCCCTCATAGTAAGCCATGACAAGCACCTAAGTGAAATTCTGTCATGAAAAAGATCCTCATAAAAATCCATCTGCCGTTCGGAAGCCGTGCAGAACTGTTCTTCAACCCCGTCAGTGTGGGACTGTAACTCGAACTTAACCTCCTTCGCCAAGTATTTCGTCGGGAGACGACTTGAGCGATGAATCGCAAGCTGCCCGAATATGACTAGCAGGTATTTTGGCCCACCCGGTCCTTCCTCTCCAAAATGGCCCAAAGAGAATAGTCCATCGAATTCGCGTCTGGTGAATTTGAAAACAATTGTGTGAAGTTCGGAACGTTGTTTTTTACCCATTCTTGGTTCACTCGAGCTTTGTGAGACGGTGCCGAGTTCTGTTGAAACGTCCATGGTCTGTCACCGAAATATTTGTCTGCCCACGGCTTTAAAGCAACCTCCAGAATACTTTGCAGATTATATTTCGCATTTACCTCGACGCCAGGCTCGATGAAAACGATTGGAGAGCGCCCATATTCGGATACAGCGTCCCAAACCATTACCCGTGGCGGGTGCTGCCTGGGCAATCGATGACTCAAATTCTCGTATGAACGGTCGGTCAAATAGATCCTATCGCTGTGGGAGTTTACGAATTGTTCAAGTTAAAAAATTTTCACGTCAGAAAACACAACGTTCGGAAATTGACCGCTTTCGGCCAAGCGAAGCAACTCCTTCGCTCTCTCAAGTCTGACTTGTTTCTGCTTTGATGTGAGATCATGCGCCTTTTGAATCTTGTCACTTACGCTTCTGTGGTCTGGTGGCGACGGAGCATGGTTAAGTCCACAATCCGGGAACTATACAGGCTGCAAAGAAGTGTATGTTTATGCATCACGGGTGCCATGAGTACAACCTCTGGTGATGCCCTAAATGCTATGCTTGATTTGCTCCCCCTGGATCTAAAGATACAACAGGAAGCAATAAAAGCAATGTGCAGACTCCATAAATATGGTTTCTGGCACGAAGATGGAACTTCGGGACACAAAGAAATCTTTAAGTTGCTGTCGGAGCAGTATCCACTGTTTTTGGCACCTAAAGATGACCTGATACCCACAGTTTCATTTGGAAGGAAATTTGATGTCAGATTTGCAATCCAGAATGCATGCAGGGAGCTTGACGGATATTTTCTTTACCGATGGGTCCAAAACTGAAATAGGGTCTGGAGCCGGATGGTACTTATACGATAGTAATAAGTATCACTATGCTATGGGGGGAATGACAACTGTTTTCCAAACAGAAGTTTTTGCCATCCTAAAAGTAGCCGAATGGATAATCGAGAGGAGATGGAGCGGGAAACAGATTGGAGTCTTCAGTGACAGTCAGGCTGCATTGAAGGCCCTAGAGAACGCGAAGCAAACCTCAAAGATTGTTCAAGAATGTAAGAAGAAGCTTAATTCTGTCGCAAGACAAAACAGGCTTGTACTTATATGGGTTCCGGGACACTCCGGTGTTCAAGGAAACGAAATTGCCGACGAATTGGCCAACCGTGGATCAGCGGTGCACCCAAAGGGGCCAGAGCCAATAATCGGAATCAGTCCCGCAGGAATCAAGAATTGGATCAACGATTATGTAGGCAATCTACATAAAGAGCGATGGTACAGTCTAGAACGCTGCAGAACTGCAAAGTGTTTTGTGACAAGTCCGAACAGAAAACTGTCAAACTTTCTACTAAAACTTAGAAGGAAAGACATTCGGTTGATGGTCGGCATCATTACAGGACACAACCCATGGGGTCAGCATATGACCACCATTGGAATCATCGAGGACCCGGTATGCCTGTCATGCTTGTAGGAGGCGGATAGCACTGAGCACTTTCTCTGTGAGTGTCCTGCCTTTACTAGAGCGCGACTACGAGCATTGGGTTCCGATGTCATGAGAATGAGTAATATTCTTTCTCTAAAACTGGAGGATATTTACAGATTTGCCAAAGAATCTGGAAAATTCTCACAGGAATAACTATCTCTATCTCTGTCTATTCTTTCCTATCTCTTTCTCTGATACTTTTCTCCCTCCCTCCTTGACTATCTACCCCCTTTCCAGAGCTTTAAATACAATGGGCTCTTTAGCCTGAGTGTTTTAGGAGCCACCAAATCTCCTGGTGCTCCTTGGCTCGATCTTTTCAAATTCAAATTCAAGGCTTGATTTTGAGATCATTTTTCAGTATGCGGCGGATGCTACGGTCAGATATTTTCAGTTCTTCTTACATTTAATTGGCACTTCGTCGGGGATTTCGCTCAAGTCGCTTCCTCACTTTTAGAACCATATCACGTGACGTTGCAGTCTATTGATGACCTTCTCCATGACGTTTAGCGATGCAACCAGTATCATTGTAACGAGTAAAGGTGCGATAAACAAAAACTTTATATACTTTAAGGTACTCGAACTCACAAACAATCGCTGGTTGGGATTTTTCAGCCAAATATAATGCAATCACACTATTACGTTTGGGATCCATGACTGACTTTCTTTTGTCGCATTTACTCTCGGCAAAATACTTCCGCGCGCTTGTAAACAATACTAGGGACTGGTATTTAGCCAACTAACAGCCAGCTGATGTCCGTGCATCAGCTGCGCGAGCGGTCTGAATTTGGTTACACTTCGAATGCCGGACCTAGTAAAGAGATATAATTGCAAACATTCAAGCTTTTCTAACACTGCTCTAATTAAACGGTCATAGAACTGTTGACCTAATTGAACTGTCAACTCATTACTGCTACTTCGGCGAGGCTTTACCAAAGGACTCTGCCTATTATCCTACGTCTCCTCTTCCATTTTTTTGTTAATTACCATTTTTTCTGCTTTGCAATCTCAACACTTTGTCGTTTATCACTTAACAATGCTGTTAACAATGCCGTTAACACACAACAAAAAACAAAAGCGCCAACAAAAAAGGCATACCAATGAGAGGAGGTGCAATGGAGCTTGTAGTGGTGTGTATTATGTAATGACGAGGACATCAAGTGGATATCTTTTTCCTTCTGCACAAGCTTTTGAGAGGATCTCTTTTTGCTAATGTACTTGTGTTTGTGTTTCCTTATACATACATATTTATGTGCATGTCTATTTGTGTTTGTATTCGTCACTCACATAACCAAACATGACATTTAATTGCCGGAACAAAAGGCTCGACATGACAAATGTTACCCTCACTACAGATGGTTTTTTTTCCGCCACAGAGCAAAATGTGTCCACCGCATGGCGGCTGGCAACAGAACTAGATGGGAAGACAAACACCAACATCATCCGCACCGCTCACCACCAGTCACATGTGTTCATGGACGTAGACACATCAAACAAATCTCGACAGTCGACAGTAAAGCGCACAGCCTACGACACTTTTCCGGCTGACATAGCGATGAGCAATAGCCAAAAGCGAAACAATGACAATGAGCTTGCCCGAAAAAATTGAGCCCCGCACAAAGCTAGTGGAGGTGCGAACGGAGGAATGGAAAGCGCTGAATAAACACAGACACAACACTGGAAGTGTTTGCACGCGCTGACGTTCGCGTTTGATATGTTAACGCGCCTGAGTGTCATTTGTCTACTGAGCTAATGCTCAGCTAAACACAAGTCTCAAGCTACAGCTACTACTCTCAGCAGCAGGTACTGGCTGCTGTAGCTCTTTCTACTTTGCATATAGCAATAAAGAACATGCAAGATGCAACGTGCGACATACAGCATGATTGCATGGTCAACTTAACGCGCCAAAGCTGGCATGGCGAGTGACACTGACAGTGACAAAGGCAAGACAAAGCGCAACAAAACAAAACGACGGACACCATGAAGGCGATGCGCTCGGAAAGAAGCTAAAAATAGTTAGAGTAACGAAAAGTTTGCACACAAAGAAAGCGTTGATAGAAACGACGTCCACACGCTGCCCGCCGTCCACACCCTCTGTGCTGTAGTCGGCTTAAGCATTTGCGAAAACAATGACAAAGCTAAGACCAGACCAAGCTGCGGCCTAATACAAACTGGAACAGACAGGCGGATAAACAGTGTTGTCCAGTTGAGCGACATACTAAACGCAGCGCCAGACAGATGGATAGACGAGCATATGAGTTAGCCGACGTTATTGGCTAACTGGCATGACTGTAACGGAAGTGTACAAGCAAACAAGCCGGCGAGCAAATAAACAAACGAGCAAACAGAGGGATAAGCAGCAAAGAGCTGGCAAACAACTGCAGCTGAACGCACACACTGGGCTAGACATTCAGTGGCTAGGCATCGCAAAAATTGTGTCTTCTTAAGTCCCACAATTGGACAGTGTCATTGGCAGTGGTATGACTGACTGTAAGTGGTAAATTTGTGCTGATGTTTTCCACACATTTTCCGGCTGCCACTTTGCGAAACGAAATGGTTATGAGCGTCAAAGCTTGTAAGCGTAAATACTATAAGCAGAAGGAATCGGTTGTGGGGGATACATGTTCTGTGTCTGAAATGGAAAAATATTGTTGCATTTTTAAAATGGTAAATTTAGCCAGAACTCTGTCCTTGTTATCTCTTCCAACCTCTCCTCAAACCCAAAGTCACTTTAGTTAGTTTTTATTACGGTCGACCACTAGAAGCTCAAGTAAATCCGGGCCAACAAAACACCAGTGACAGCTTAGTCTCTTAATATGTGAGCAAGGATTTATTTTCGTGACAGTGAAGTCCTGTAAGCATTTCAGTATGACAATATAGGGTACATAAGAGTTCAGAGAAAGAGATTAGCATTCCCTCAACGGCGGCGTGGGTGCGCCAGCTGGAATTGAGTCACTGATTGCCCATTTATTTTTTGCTCCCAGTCAATTCTTCGGCCAATATTTTCTATGCAGTCTGTTTAGAGCGGTAAAACCATCAATCTTCGTCGTGGATGCCATCTATCGGAAGGCCAATGAAACGAATTATTTCGGCGTAGCAGGACCAAAGGGACTGGACCTTTTCCAAATTGAATAAAAAAGCAAAGCGAATGGGTCTGGTGGTGAACGAGGATATAACGAAGTACCTCCTGCCACAAGCAATCAGTCGGTACACTCGCGTATCGGCACCCACGTCACTGTTGACAGTTATGATTTCGAATATGTAAAGGACTTGGTTTATTTAGGAACCAGCATTAACACCGATAAAAAAGTCAGCCTTGAAATCCAACCTCTCTTGCCAACAAGTGCTACTTTGGACTGAGAAGGCAATTGAGCAGTAAAGTCCTCTCTCGACGAACAAAACTTACACTTTATAAGGCTCTCATCATTCCCGTCCAAACGTATGGCGCAGAAGCTTGGACGATGAGGCGTCCCTTAGAGTGTAGTGAGAAAAAATTCTGTGAGAGAAAAATTCTGCGGAAGGTTTTTGGGACTTTGCACGTTAGTGACGGCGATTATAGACGGTGGAACAATGAGTTGTATAGGCTTTACGACGAGATAGACATAGCGCAGCGAATAAAGCTACGTTGGCTTGTCGGTCATGTTATCCGAATGAATACTGGCTCTGAAAGTATTCGATGTGGTACCAGAGGAAGAGGAGGGCCTCCTCTACGTTGGAAAGATCAGGTAGAGAAAGTCTTAGCTTCACTTGGTGTTTGCAACTGGCGCCGGTTAGCACGAGAAAGAAACGTCTGGCGGGCTTTGTTACACTCGGCCAAAATCGCGTAAGCAGTTATCGTGCCAGTCAAGAAGAGTAAGGGACCAAAGGTGAATAGGTTCAAGCAGACATTTGAAGAGGTTGTTGGCATCATGCGGGGTAACTTCACCTGCCGAACTTATGTATGATACTCATCAATTCTGGACAAATAGAATTCAATCAGTATTCAGAACGTATTTGTCCTAGATCAACGCGGGTTTCACGACCCAACTGAAACTTTTTGTCTGTAATGTGTGGTTATTGGACTCCTCCGCTAAGGGCTTTCCAGCAGTGTTAGTTCGTGAAGTTGGTAATGGACTATCTTTAAGGCCTGCCTATAAACCGTCGGATAGCCGTTTTATGTGTGTCTGCTTCTCGTCAGTGGTTTGGAAAAGATGATTGACTTGTCTATGGGGTGGCCTTGCTTCCAGTACACGACTGCTGGGATGTTTCCTGAGGTAGGGAGGGCCTTACTTCCAGTAGAGGACTGCTGGGATGGTTCTTGAAGTATTACCCCGACAGAAATTGCTTACTAATTAAGGCGTTAGGCTGTTATGCTGCCAAATAACATTAATGGTTTTGTTCGTACGAAAATTAAAAAAATAATAATTTCATTTACTTGATGGAGTGACTTCACTGCCTCTACTTAATTTCACTGACAACTTCATAGAGCAGCGTTGACTCTACTCCAGGTTCTCGACACTTGAGTCAAGTTAAATGAGTAGTCAACGGTCACTTCTGCAGTTGGTCTTTTGGTCTTGTTTAGCATTTTTTTCGTCAGAATAAAACCATAACATCTCAGGCGCTACAGAGTTTTTCATTTTATTTAGAAGGCGTTTTAATCGGAAAACTCGTTTGTGCGGACATAAATTGTCCTCTGTGCACAACATAAGATTTATGTATACAGAAAATTTGAACAACTCGACGGATAAGACACTCAAAAACATTAAACTCCCTCACAAGGACCCTCACAGATTTTGAAGGATCCTCGTCAATGATGGCTAACACTTGGTGGATAAATTCTGCGGATCGGGCAGTGTCAGAACGTTCCTCGTGTTTTTTGCGTTTTGCAATAGATGCTACATACATCGCCGCCTAATGCTTCCAAGTCCCAACGAACCTTATGAACGACTGAACGGGGCATTTAAGAAAATTTCAGATTACTACATAAATCCGTGTAACTTGCAGTTAAGTTGTAGTTCTCCATATATGCTCTGAAAAAGAGTAAAAAGAAAAATAATGGCTTCAGGAAGTTATAGCCACTTACTTATATGAGTGTCCTCAACTATCATATACACCCTGTATTTTTATTAAATTTGATTACTTCACAAAATTAGTCTCTTTTTTTAATTTCCCAATTTATTTTCACAACATACGCATTGCATATGCATAGTTTTCAACTGGTTTCTGCATTGAGAAATTCAATTTTAATTACGAATTGCTTTTGTCGCCTGCGGTGAATTGCCTGCTGACCTCCATTTTCTACTTTGTAAATGAAATATTTATTGCTTTTACACAAAATACTCGTATAAGCAAATTCATGTATCTGCATACCTCAACAACTGAAATGAAAATGAGACACCAATAATAACAATAACAAAAGGAAAACATAATATTGCATTATATTTAATTTCAATTCCAATTATTTTATACAAAATTATTTATTAATTTTCACGCAACAAAGCGTACTTGCTACTAAAAGCCAATACGAATGTATGTATGTATGTAGCTACAAGAACAACTGCAATACCACAAAATTACACTAAATATTAAATAATGCCATTGACAAGTGCAAATGAATGAGTATTGCAGTAGATAATTGCTATAATAAACTCATCTCACTCACACATCTATACTCGTGTGTGTACGAGTATATTCGTGGTTTCCAACTTGATATGTGCTTTCGTGCATGTGAACAAGAGAAACAGCAGCTATTTGCTTGCATTTATTATAAGTTTGGCATTTAATTGTACAACTGAAACGGCAGTTACTCATTGTCATACAAATTTTCACACACGAGTATATTTTCGATACACCGCATTTAAATTGCATCAAGTTGGTTTTCGTGGCTTTATAATGAGGTAACAAAGTCGCTCAATTATTAGAAATGTGCTCACTTTGGTAAAACGTAATGCATTTTGTTTTATTTATAATGATTTTTTTTTTATAATAAAATAAATCAAGCAAAAGTAGTAAAGAAGTCAATGTCAGCATCCAGATCTATTCCAAAAGTATCTAACTTGCCTTCATATCTCCCAGCTGGTGTTATGTTACATCAACATCTTTTGTAGAGATCTTCATTTGATAGAAAAATATACCTCCAGCAATAATTCCACTTTTGAAAGCAGTGCAGGAACTCATTATTTGGTCTAAACTTTAGAACATTCGGCTTACAAGTTTCGACTGATTTTATAGCATCAAATCGGAGTCACTTGAACTGGGTTTTAAATCTTGCGAAAGCCAAAAAATGCAGGTAGCCATCTCAGGTGTCTACATCAAGGCTAACGAAGCAAGGGACGACTCCGTGGGAATCACGCTTGAGGTCTTTGGCACTGATGTATTAAGAAGCGACCTCCTTGGCACCTCAGATTTCTTCGAAAGGGAATCCGAGTGCAATACAATGGACTTAATTGTGCCTGAGTGCTGTACTTGCTAGTCTGTCCCGACAAAAAAACAAGAAAAAGGGCGACTCTGTGCTTGCCAAATATTGCTGCAGCAGATTCAATGCATGTGCTGGCGTGCTACCTTTCCTTACTTGTTTAGTACAACGAAAAACGGCGAAGATAAAAATTTTGGGTGACGCAAATCTATGACGGCGAGCATTTGTGATGTGTTAATTTTTTTCATACAATTGGTGTTGCCGGCTTCGTTAAACTCATTCATGGAACCTTACTCAGTTGAACAACGCGTAAAAACGTGCAAATGGTCGTTTGGAAAAATGGTCGCTCTACCAGAAGTGTATTTCGCGCTACTGCGAGTGAAATAAAGCGCAAACATGGCATCCAGAGAGTTCGTAAAGCTTTCTTGGCACTTTTGCTCGTTATGGAAATATAACTGCAAGCCACGATAAGAAAGGAGGAGCTCAAGAATTATAGAATATAAAATTACGCACTTTGACATAGAAAAATGGGCTTAACTTTGTCGTGACTTATGGTAATTGTAGATGAGCTGAGTGAGAGAATAATGAAGAGAACGTCAAGAAAGAAATTTACAAACAAAAATGAAAAGTTGGGTTAGGTTAATACAAACAAGAAGATGATAGAGCAGAGAATAGAAAGGAAAAACTTTGTTTTCAAACAAGAAATTCAAACAAAACTCTACAGTTACTAAAAAAAGAAATTTCGTAAACAAAAATTAAAAGTTAGGTTATGTTAATGAAAACAAGGAAAGTGATAGAAAATAGAATAAAAAGGAAAAAGTGGTTTTTAAACAATAAAAATCTAAATCAAATTCTGCAGTTACGTTTGTTTAAAGTGAAACTTCTTGGGCATCGATGGACGAGCGAGAATGGAGAGAAAAATTTCAAGGTCATGCACCGTTTTGGACAGAGAAAAAAGATATAACGTAGAGGAAAAGGAGCGAGAGAACTATACCTTATATATATCTTAGATACACTTTAGGCTATTTTTCCTGAGTTTTTCCTTGTGGTTGCTAATTTCTAGTGAGAAATAACACAGCCTACTTTTTGGCGCTTGTTTGTTGGTGCAAACTTGTAGGAAATATATTTTTGGTGCCTACTTCTTGGCGTTATATTTCCTTGGTGCCTACTGTTTGGGGCGTTTTCCCATTCCAATTTTTTTGGTGCCTACTTTTTGGCGCTTATTTCCGTTTCCTGGCTAGTGCTTGTGCGTACTATAAAGTGGTATCCATTCCGTCGTCGGATTTATTGATATTGTCTTGCGGTAATTTGTGTCGCTGCTCCGGTCCTGAAATCGCTGCGTTTGTGCGGGTGATAAATGCTCGGAGTAGGGCGCGTTATTGCCACGGTAGTGTCCGGCGTTTACCTACACCAATCGACCCTTCTCCGTTTTTTGTAAATTTTGTCTATTTGTAGTCTCTGCAAATGTTGTGAATTAATTTAGATATATATTATTTCTCCCTCTCTCATTTTCTCGGGTCTCTCCCTCTTTCTTTGTCTGCCTTGAAAGTTTCACTTCTGATATGTCTATGTTATCTACACTACACGACCTTTTTTTGTTTTTTATCTGTAGTGGGCCATATGGTCGACACTTCGGCCTAAGCAATTTTTTGTGTCCGTACTAATTACGTTAACTCAATAGCCGTCAAATTCATTGAGGGCCCTTGTGTGGCACTTTCTACTTATATATGTCCTCAACTAAGTATATGCTAAGACTTCCGCCAATATATTTCGAAAAATTTTGCAGATTTACGTGCATCAGAGTGATTAGAAAATATCTGAAAAAATTTATTTTTTTTTATATATAAAAATTAGTTTTTAAAAACAGACATCTTAAAATGTTATCAATTAAAGGGATTTTCAAAAGACCTTAAATAAGAGAAATAACAAAGAAATCGAAAACTATTTGAAGAATCTGACTCCCTATCAAGATACAAACTACTCTTTATGGAAATGTGTTAAAAAATTAAAAACTCAAATAAAACATCAACCACCACTAAAAAAAGATGACAATTCATGGGCTGTTACAAAAGAGGAAAAAGCGAAAACATTGGCAAATTACTTCGAAAAAATTCTATCAAATGACGAAGAAAAGAAAATCAACAACCAAAACAGCTTCCACTATGATTTTACAAAAATAAAAAGGACGAATACACACGAAATAATAGCTTGCATCAAAAAAGGAATAAAACCTAAAAAAGCTCCCGGATATGATATGATAACAGGAAAAGCATTAGCGGAGCTACCAACCAAGGGATTTATATACTTGCAAAACGTTTTTAATGCAATGTTTCGCTTACAATACTTTCCGAAGCTCTGGAAAGTGGCAGAGATTATTGCATTGCCAAAACCGGGTAAAGATCCAACTACCGTGTCATCATATAGACCAATAAGCTTATTACCGACAATATCTAAAATTGCTGAAAAATTACTGCATGATCGGATAGGCCAACTTCTAGACCAAAAACGTATAATACCGGATCATCAATTTGGATTTAGAAAAAAACATTCGACTATTTAACAGATCCATAGAATTACAAATAAAATCCAATCAGACCTTGAAAACAATCGATACTGTGCCGCAGTATTTTTGGAGCTAAAGCGTTTGACAAAGTGTGGCATGAAGGCTTACTCCACAAAATAAAAAGAATGCTACCTTTTGACTACTATCTCATCATAAAAAGCTATCTAACCGACCGAAGCTTCTATATAAAATATGACAATCAATGTTCAGGTATTCATCAAATAACTGCTGGAGTTCCGCAAGGAAGCGTTCTTGGCCCTCTACTATATGTTTTATTCACCGCAGATATACCACCTCCTGACGAAACTAATTCTTCAATTGCTAGGTTCGCAGACGATACAATACTATTAGCGTCAGACAAAAGCTTAACTATCGCTACTGAAAAACTGCAGCGATACACAAACGCAGTTAAGGAATGGTTCAATAACACAGTGCGACATCAAAAATCAAACCGGACCGGACCTTTTTTTTCTGAAAATATACCTATTCAATAGCAAAACCCTCGCTGGGTTTTTAAAAGTTAGCTCGATTTTTTTTTTTATTGCGTTTTGAAGTTTTCTATTTTTATGAGATTTTGGAGTTTTACCTGTACGCTAAATTTGACTTATAAATGGACCTTTGTTTGATTTAATCGATTTATTTTGTCATAGCTTGATGCAGAAATTTCGTACCTACATGTACAAATAAACTTATTTTGAGAAGAACCTATATCTCAATACGCAATTTTGAATACCAAAATTTCGAAAAATTTTATGTTTTTACCATTTTTTACTGTAATTATGAAAATAATTTTATACGTAACCACCCGTTATACACATTTTCAGATTTTTCTATTTTTGCTAGTATTTTTTCCAGATACGGTTTTCCAATGAATATTGGATGTAACAAAATGTGATCGTGAGTAGTGAAAAGCAAGATTGGTCTCACAAGACTTTTAGCCTGTTAAGTACATAGAAAAGTGGCTAGCACCCATTCCAAAATAAAAAGTATAAAGAAGGTTGTAGTCTGTCTTATCAGGAAATGTTTGTTTTAGAAATTCCAAAATTTGTTCCCAACGATTTTACCTGTTCTAATTCACTTTCTTCACCAACATTTGGACTATTTTAGTCAACAATTGTCGACAGAATCAGATGAGCAAGGAGAGCGCTACCATCAAACTGCGATGCCATTTGAGTCAAGATACCGAGGAAAACGAGCTCCAGGTGCCATACTAGCCGAAATATGTTGGTGGAGTAAACATATTTTTTAATACGACCAGGAAGAAAATGAAGGAAAATGGAATAACCAGGAGGAAAAAGAATATGAGGTAGAAGAAGAAGAGACAGGCATCGAATTCTTTACTGGTGAATCTGATTACTCTGATAATGATGATGTTGAAATTCAATCATTGTCGAAAAGAGCTCGTCTCTAAGGTTTTAGTACGTAAAAATTCTTTATTTTAATAAAAAAAAAAAAAAATTATAAGAATTCAAGTCTATATTCTTTTTACTTAATCTATTTAATATTTTTACCTACAGAGTTTTTAGATATTTAAAAAAAAATTTAAAGCAGAGTATAAAAAAATTATTTTTATGAAGAAAGATCTTGTTAAAAATTTATTTTTTTAGAAAATAACAAACTTAAAGTTCAGTTTTATGTTTTTATCTTATAAATGACTTTTTTAGAACATTTTGCAACATTTTTGCTAGATGAAATAGTGAGAAATTTTAATTATTTTCATAATTACAGTAAAAAATGGTAAAAACATAAAATTTTTCGAAATTTTGGTATTCAAAATTGTGTATTGAGATATAGGTTCTTCTCAAAATAAGTTTATTTGTACATGTACGAAATTTCTGCATCAAGCTATGACAAAATAAATCGATTAAATCAAACAAAGGTCCATTTATAAGTCAAATTTAGCGTACAGGTAAAACTCCAAAATCTCATAAAAATAGAAAACTTCAAAACGCAATAAAAAAAAAAATCGAGCTAACTTTTAAAAACCCAGCGAGGGTTTTGCTATTGAATAGATATATTTTCAGAAAAAAAAGGTCCGGTCCGGTTTGATTTTGATGACCCCAAAATTGTCGCACAGTGTAATTGGTGCCTAAAAATAAATGAAGACAAAACCGTGCAGGTTCTATTTACTAACAAAACAAAATTTACCGCAGTTCCAATTAAAATAAATGATAAAGCAATTAAAATAGAATCAACTACTAAATATCTGGGAATTCACTTGGACTCCAAACTAAATTGGAATCACCACATAAAGCAAAAGGTCAAACAAATAAAATAAAAAACTTCGACAACTTCATTGGTTAGTCTGCTCCAAATCCAGACTCACTATACAGAACAAGCTGTTAGTGTACAAAACTATGATTAAACCAATCTGGCTATATGGATTACAGGTGTGGGGAACGGCTAAAAAAACTCATATAGAAAAAATCCAACGACAGTAATCAAAGATTCTTCGAATTTTGACCATGTCTGAATGAAAAATGATGACATCCACAGGACTTTTAATATAGCAAGAGTAGACGAAGAAATCAAAAAGATAACAACAAGGCACTTTGAAAACATACACACACACAGTAATGCAGAAATCAACAAACTTCTTGAAAGGGAAAGAAACGGGAAAAGGCGTTTAAAGAGAACCCGACCAAGCGACCTATTATGATAAATGCTAAAACCCCATAAATATGTAAAAAATAATAATTAAAAATAGTTATTATATATATAATATATATATATATATATATTATTTAATTGCTATTATTTGGTTTATTTTAATTTTATCGCTTTTGACACTGGCCATTAAGCGATGTATATAAATCCTGACCAAATTGCTAAACAACATACTTAATGTCAAAGGACAGATGTATAAAATAAATGGGGAATATAAAAAAAAAGACGCGTCTAAATGTCGTTTTAAAATAAAACTATTCAAAATTTAAATTCTTTCAGATTTCACTATTTTTATTCAAAATACGGCTCTTAGCAATTAGGTATATGTATGTGAAAAATGGTGAAATCATTTAAATGTCCACCAGAGTCGATTCATGAAAGCCTAATCTTCGAAAACGTCGAGATATCGACGTTGAAGGTTGTTCAGCAACACTTTGTGGTGTGGGTCCTGATGTTGTTTCACGAATGGAGGGACCTACAGTTGTAAGCCGACTCCGAACGGCAGATGTTTTTTATGCGGAGCTTTTTCTTGGTAAAAATACACTCGGAGGTTTACCGTTGCCTGCCGAGGGGCGACCACTATTGGAAAACAAAAAATTCTGCAAAGTAGTCGAACAGGTTTCTTACGTGGCTACCATTTGGGTGTGCATAGGTTCGAATATCTGTGCATGAACATCAAACACTTAACAGAAGATCCATATTTTGGTCTGCCAGTCCGTTTTCTATCTTCAGCAGAATCAGTTTTTGAAATTCGTTCATCAAACTTTTAGTCGTGAAGAATTGCCAACTCATTCGAACGATTATTTCCACCACAAAAATTACGAATTTTGCGATGTGTTGTTCGTAGCCCTTTACCACATATGTGCACACCGTTTTGATTACATTTTATTTTCAAATTAAGTATTATAAAATAGTTCAAACTATTTTAATCCAACAAATATATATTTACGAATAATAAAACGCAAACAAATTGTCTATGACTTTCTGCCATTTCGAAATAACCTCACTTTTGTGCAAGTGGGTGAAAAAGCCGAATTGATAACACAAAAAAAAGCGATAACAGAGTGAAGCTTCAATTCTCACGAAGAAGCCAAAAAATGGCTCGATGATTGGTTTGCGGCCAAAGACGGCCAATTTTTTTGACGCGGCATCCACAAATTGCCTAAGAGGTGGGAAAATGTGTCGCTAGCGATGGCGTTTGAAATTGAAAAAAAGTCTCATTTCACAGCAGCGTTGCCAACCCGTAGCGCTCGGATCATGGTATGGAGAGGGAGAAATGATGGTATTTCAGGGAAAATAATGGTATCCACCGATAAAACAGGGTGCCTCAGGGGAATTCAAATTTTTTATATGATAAACTTCTCAACAACATAAATTTTTCTCAATGACATTAATAGTTATTCAATAGCTATAGAATCCGATTCAGACATCTTCGAAAATAGAATTATCTCCGCCATCCTCTTCCCCGCTGTCAACCGCTGTACTTCTAGTTTCCTTCGGCTTATCATAAAGAGAGTCTTTGGTCATTCTTGATATCATCTCTTTGGAAGGTTTGAATACAGCACAGCCTCCGTTAGCTTGAACGTGTTGGCTGGCTAATAAAGTGCCTCGAACGGTGGGTACGATGAGTCGATTCCTCACTTTAGTCTTGATGAGGTTGACCTTGGAGAAAACTCTTTCACTGTCGGCGTTGGAATGAGGAAGCGATAGGATACTCAAGACGCATCGACTCAAATTCTGGAACAAGTACACACCTCCCTCGTTCTGTATAGATAATAATGTTGCCCAAAATACATCTGTGTCCAGTGCTTTGATCTCTTGGCCAAGGGGGTAAGAGCACAACCGACGCCACTGGTCATCCACGTCTTGATAATTCTCTTCTTCACAAACTCTGGGGAGCGTGACTAGGAGTGGAATGAGCGAAGGCGTTTTCTCTCGTTCAATGCTGGATAAGGCGTTTTTAGGCTTGAAAATTCTCAGATTTTCCAAAAAACTATTTGTAAAATCATACCTCTTCTTGATCTGAACACAGGCACAAATCAAAAAGGCTTGACATTTCTCACGAAAATGTATCAGTAAATCCAATCGCTCCTGGACTTGTCTGCTCTGCTGTCCTAGCAACACCTGTACCCCCAAGTACATTTCTGCCATTGGCAGATAGTGAACTTTATCTTCTGGGTCTACTTCTGACAATGGACGTGAATTGACATAGTTTCTCTTCATGAAGCCATACAGGAGAGTTTTGTATAAGTCAATCATTACTTCATGCAGATCGGTGATCACAACTTTAGCAGATTGGAAATACTTGTTGACTCCAGTAAATTTAGGAAGGACCCACTGAAGGAAGAAGAAGAACAGTTTGTTGAAGGGATCATTCAAACACTCATAAATGGACTGTGCCCTTTTCAGCTTGATTGTCAGCCATTGGTCAGTGAAATACAGCAACAGAGCAGGCCACTGTTCGAGAATTCTGTGAACCACCGTTGCCAATGGTAACCACCGTGTCTGGGAAGGATGCAAAAGTTTGTGAACCTCAACATTCGAAAACATCTGGAACTCAACATATTCACTTTGACGTTTAGAACTGCTGTTAAAAAAATTGTGAATATTGCGAGCAAAGTCCTCACACGTACGTGGTAATTGTTCACATGCTTCGCTTGCACAAAGATGCAATGAGTGGCAGATGCATTTCATGATGGTGATATGTGGTAAATCTGGCTTCAAACGACTAGCGACAGAGTTATGCACACCCATCACTGCAACCATCAGACCCAAAACCAACGATATTCACCATTGGGATCCCCCTCTCTTTGAAACTTCCAATGATATTATTGTATAAGTGTTCAGCTGTTGCACTCGTCACTTTTCCAGGCTGCAATACTTGTACTAAGTCCCAAAATTTCGACACAATTTTACCTTCTTCTTCATCGAAATATCTCGCCAGCAAACAACTAGTCTTAGTTGCTGAAATGTCCGTTGATTCGTCCGTTAACACACTAAATTTAGTTATTTTCAACTTCTCCGCTAGCCTGCATTTCTCAGTCTCACCAATAACATTTTTGACAATGGCAGTTCCTTTAGTGCGTTTGAGAACAATTTTGTGGGCAATTTTGGAGTCAGAGAAAGATGATTTCAGCAAGTCTGATAAGTGGTCTAATGCTGCGTAGGGAATATTGAGCTCGGCACAGAATGCAGCTATCCTAATTTCTGCGCTTTTTGCTGCAATGCTCAAAGGTTCTTCTATGCCACTCCCACGCTGAACAAACTGTGTCATCTTCATGCTCTTGTCTTTCAGCGGTTTTTCTTTTTCTCTGTGTTTCTCTGTTTGTCCATGTGCCCTTAATACTGATATGTCAGCTGTATACTCATGACAAGAGAGTTTACACCTGGCTTTACACAGATTACCAGGTACACGTTGTAACCAAAACTTAAATTCCTCTTTCTCCAGCCAATCATCCGGGAACCTTTGCACGATTTTAGTCTTCTTTTTCTCGACTCTCGACTTTTTTTTGGGAGGAGTACGATGAGTATCCTCTTCGTCTTCCATGGCACCTACAGTGATTTTTTCAGTGAGTCTAGAAAGGTTATTGTCATTCATCGATATTTACCTGAGTTATGACCTGCAAAATACTCTACTCGTACTCTGAATCCTTCAATTTATATGCATAAAATTCCTGTGAGATTGTGTAGAAACTTCAAACGGAGCGCCGGCGTGTATCAGAAAAATGTTACAACGAGTAATTGAAGTTACACCATGAGTGGATATGAGTTCTGTGGTAGACGAACAAAGTAGAATCATCTCTATCGGAAGGAATTCTGTGATTGGTAGAATTCTCGTCGCGTTGCCCGTGATTCGTTGAAATTTTCAATTGGACGGATGTGATTTTATCGACCGGAGGTTCTAGTGAATTTTTGTGGCGCTCTCGGAATGTGATTAGTATCTAGCTTTCCATTCTTACACCTCTACTTTCATGGACAGAATATAGCTAACAACAATTCAAAATAGAATAGAATAAACCGATTGATCACTTCAATTGTAGCTGCGAACGAACGGTATACAAATGATTCAGTCACGGACTGAAGCCGTGTCATCGATAAAATTGTCCAAAAACTAAGATAAAAATTTTAAATAAACGCATCGAAAAAAAAATTTTCCCAAATCATTCATTCCGTTTCTCCTGAGGAAGAAATGTTATACCATGATACCATGATAGACATCATGGTATATGGTATGGGACTCAGTTTCATGGTATAGATACCATTAAAATGGTATGGTTGGCAACGCTGTTTCACAGGTATCTACCTGGTAAGTACTTTTTAACAAAAAAAGAGGTTGTCTTTACAGTCGGTTTACTGACGATAGTTTAACGTGACAACGTCATAAGAAAATACTAATGGAATGGTTGCAATTTTCAAAACAAAATTTTAATTTTTGTTTGATAGATATTTTGTATGGATATAGAGGAGGAGGTAAATGGAATTGCAATGGAATAGGTCAAGTTACAACATTTATCAAATTCATGAAAGATATCTTCAATTTCGATTGTGCATCAGACGTTAATAACACTGCCCTGCAAATTTCAAGTTTTCGGATGCGAATAAGATGTGACCTAGTGTTCCCGAAGGGAATTTTCGCGCTGAGCACGAATCCGAGTTCAAAAATTTTCCATCACGTCAGGTTTTCAAAAAAAGGGGGTTGAAACCCCTAAAAATAGCGTATTTGACCATTTTTCAAAAATTGTGGAGCAGAACCCTGACGTGCTACGATCTTCGTTATTGTCAGTAATTGAAAGTTGAACTTTGCTCTTTGAAATAAGCCCAAACCCAAATTGGTCGCATGCACCCTTAGAGTAGGGGGTGCACTTATGTCTACGGGGGTAGGGAAAAAAATGAACATGGGAACTTATCTACACACAGGATAAGATATAATGAAAAGTGCAGTGGTCCTAAGGTATTTAGTGTCGCTGACGTAATGGAAAATTTTTGAACTCGGATTCGTGCTTAGCGCAAAAATTCCCTTCGGGATCACTAGGTCCCATCTTATTCGCAAAACCGATGCAGGGCAGTGTAAGTCAACAACACTAAGAGGCATCATCATCGATTTGCCTTTTTCAAGACACTTTATACTCGAAACACTCCCTTTCATTTCCTACTTTTTCTATCATCGTCCTATTCTCAACAGAGAAATAGTTCATTACCATGCACACAGGAAGAAGGCATATGCAAATACAAGTATGTGAATTTATATACAAATGCGCATATACATACATATACATACATACATATATATGCTCACTCAAGTAGGACAGAGCCAGATGTCGAACGTTGCCGAACGCGTTGGCCGATTGTGCTCTTTGTCGTTCGTTCCGCGCTCTCGCTTGCAGTTCAAGCATATTAGCTTACATTTGCTTGCGTACGGAATAGATTCGTGAATTTGATATGTCCATATGACTTGTATGCATCTTTTCATATAGATTTGTTCTTGTTGAAAATTGCGCGAAATTGTTATGTATATGCATGTTTATATACATATATTAGTATACAACATATCTTATAAGGTATGTGGTAAATATTACCATACATTTTTTCCTTCATATATAATAAAAAAATTAATAATAATAACATTAAAACAACAGGTATTATTAACAAACTTGGTTTTATGTTAAATTCTTCAAATAAATCAAATTAATAAGAATCAATAAGAAGGCATACGTGAATTTATATATGTACATATGCGCATATACATACATATATACGCTCCCTTAAGTAGGAGAGAGCAAGATGTCGAACGTTGCCGTTCGTTTGCTTTGTTCGTTCCGCGCTTTCGCTTGCAGTTCATTCAAGGTAACGGCAATGAGCAAGGTAACGACAAATGAGCAAGGTAACGACACATTTTTTCGTGCGTGCAGCCGGCTAAATCGAATTATAAGACGTTATCACGTCAAAAAAATGTTATATTATTTAATATAATATTATTAATAATATATATTATTTATATTACTAAATATAATTTTTTTCCATTATTTTTTAGTCAAATTTATTTTATTTATTAAATAATTTTAGATCTGTCTACTTGACAAATATCAAAACTGACATAAAAAATTCTACCGTCTAGGAATTATTCACTACTGACAACTAGGCGTCACTTTTGAAAGACCCTTAATATCATTCCGATGGGAAATAGCACCGTTCGTTTTTTTTTTCTTGGTATGGAGACCCTGCATGGCACCCTGAATGCATCGTATGCACAGAAACTGACAGAAAGTTTTCTAAAGTTTACCTTAGATATTAAAACAAAAAATATTTCCAAATTATATATTTCACTCCAAATATACAATGAGGTTGCCACTTATATTTCCCTCACCGAAAGAGTAAAGTACTTGAATTTGACTGCTACAATTTTCGCTGAAAACACAATATTTTTCTGCCATCCCATCCTCAATTTTTGCCCAACATGAAATTATTACCCTTATTTCATATTTAAACACTCAACAAATTGGCGGCTTTGGAACATACACTCACACATGCATGCATTCATCTGTGTACCCTGGAGCACTGCGGCATGATGAATTTGTAATTGACACTCTAATGAAAGGATTTGTGGGGCGCAAACTTGATTGATGTTAAAATTTGGCAAAATAAGCGGTGCGTGGACTATGTTGTCATAACAGCTATTCAAATGGCCTAACAGTGGTTACGTTTTACGGGAAATAGAAACTGATATGAATGTGAAAATATTCGAGTATACATTTGGTACATAGTGAAGCTACGAGGTGGCGCAAAACTATTCATCCAATTTTTTCTTTCAATAACTTTTTTAACTAAATCAAAAAATGACTTTGAGCGAAATAAATAAATTAATTTTGACCTTTACGTGCTCGATTACTTGTCTGTTTGTATACTACAGCTTTCTAGTTATAAATTTTCCAATAAGGTGCTTAATTTCCATGTTTCAATACTAGTTATGCACTTTTTGAAAAATCTGGATCAGTTACTAAGCGATGCTCTTGAGACGGTTCTTTCGAAAAAGCGCACCAAAATACGTCTAACTTGTATATTATCAGTCCGGCCGGCATAAAATCAAACTAAAGATATAATTTCGCTGATAAGGTCAACATTTGTTGGGGATTTGTGTACCTACATAAGAAAAAATGTAATAACTGGAAAATCGAAAGTACGTAGCGCGCAAAATTTGGAAATTCTTCTTCGTCGTATAAGATTCTTAGCATAGCTTAAGCCTTCTTGTTCTTTAACAATTGTTTTTATTTCAAAAGAAGTTGCGCCAGGTTTGCATTGCCAAAGTTCAACTGGCCTGACTTAGCCAGCAAAACAAATCAACTTCTATATGAAACTCCAGTAGACTGCTATTTCTCACGAACATCCCATTACAAATCACGAGTTGCAAAGCAGTGCCCCGAGCACATCTTCCTCATCAAATGCAGCCTACTTAAAAGGTATAAAATTAGTTGATTAATTTTTTGTGTATGGTTACGACGTCGGAGCCAAAGCCGTCATCCCAATGCAAGCGGCGTAAAAAGCACGCCAAACCTGGCCAAATGTGAAGGGTGTACTCACTGTTTTCAGTAAATTCAGTAAATTCAAATTGCATGATGCATTATGAGTCTTGAATAAAAAAATATTATGAAAAAAAAATCACAACAAAGAACAACAAGTCTTGGATAGTGTTTCACGACAGAGTGGGTTATAGGCGGGTACACCCTTTTAGGGTGTTTGGCCGAGCTCCTCCTCCTATTTGTGGCGTACGTCTTGATGTTGTTCCACAAATGGAGAGACCTAAAATTTCAAGCCGATTCCGAACGGCAGATATTTTTTATGAGGAGCTGTTTCATGGCAGAAATACACTCGAAGGTTTGTGGGAAAAACACTGGCACAAAGTATTTATCTAAACGGAATTACTTTGAAGTGGACAAATGGATATTAATGAATAAAAAAATATTTTTCGAGAATAATAAAAATATTCCGTTTTTGTACAAACCTCCAATGTGAATACATAGAAAGCTTACGATCGCCGGCTTAAAGAAACTTCGATTCGTCAGATGATCCTTACGAGTAACCGATCCATTAAAAAGCAAAGTTGGAAGTGAGCGAGTTGATGATCGGGGTTTCACTGGAAAATACATAAATATGTACATCGAAACGTCTCTTTATTTCACACAATCTACCTTTTTCAAATCAGCCACCTCCTACTTAAGTTAAACTTAATTCGAGTATGCTTGTCCACATTACAGAAATTTCACCTCCTGTATTTCTTACTTCACGGTAGGCAAATGAAGTAGTCATAGCATAGCGCGACACCTGTAAAAATATCTTTCGCAACAACAAATTGAAAGCATATTAATATTCGCGCTTTCAACACTCTCCGCCAATCACCACTTGTCCACTAGCTGCGTCATTTCAAACTTGTTTCGGGTATTAGAATATGAAAGTACAATTTAGCAGCAAATATCTGTTGCTGTAGTTAAAGGCAATAAACGCATAAGTCGACTTATGAAAGGAACTGAGTTTTACGAGTTTTCGATCAACATTAAGGTTTTCACTGCCTTAAATAATTATAGATACAATAAGTAGGACGTATTAACGGCCTCGGTAGGCTAGCGTAAGTGCACTAGCCTGCCATCCCAGAGGTTGCGGGTTCGAATCCCATGTAAAGCACGGCCCTCGCACTTTTACAAATTTTACCTACTTCCCTAGTTTCTATAAAAAAAAAACATTAATTTCTCAGCCCCAACAACCTTATCCTTCCAATTCTTACTCCCGCACAAAAAATCAGCGCATTACTTGCATTTTGGCTACTAAAACAAGCAAAAAAAATAAAGAAAAAGACACAGTTACACATTGCATCAGTAGATGAAGCGGGGAATCGCGGTAATAGCGCAGACATACCAAAGCGAAGTCCTCAACCATCTGTGTCAAACTTCTGCCTGAAAAATTTTACACACAGATGGCGCTTTATGCAGTAAGAAGGCGTTGTTCCTAAGCAACGACAGGTGGGCATTCCCACTACTTAGGACTGGTAGCGGCAGGCTAATCACTTACCCTGTCAGAAAGCAAATCGATTAACGAAACCAACGCAAGGCTGAGTCTTGTCGAGGCCCTATGCTCAAGAGTGAAGTGGACAAGGAAGAAAAAAAAGTACAATAGGACGTATTGAAAATGTTTATATTTCAATTTAAATAATTTTTTGTACGCAAATACTGCTCATTTTGCTACAAAAACTTCATAAATACAAGTTTCAAAATGTGCGCAAATTTCACAACAATTCTAAAAATTTTCATAAATATTTTCAAATTTTTATTAAGAATTTCTAGAAAAAACTTCGAGTATGCAGTTTTAGAGTTCATTAAATTTTGGTATAACAAAGCGTAAATATGAAGTAGGTCGCGTTGATTTTTCACAATTTTTTTTTTTTTTTGCACCGGTCTTATGAATTTTCTCCATCTGTCAAATGATCGAACCTTTTTTATAAAGGGTGGTTAAGTTTCAAGGGCCGGTGTTGATTTTGAATAAAATACAATTTTTTTAGAAAATTATTATCATTTATCTTTATTATGATAATATTGGTGTGGCTCAATTATGTATAGAACAAAATATTGGCCAAATGGCACACCTCCATCCGATGGTTCAAATTTTCGATGACACTGAAGCATAGTTGAGGTTCTATGCCGTTAATGTGCCAAATTATGTCATCCTTTAGCTCCTGAATTGTTGCTGGCTTATCGACGTACACCTTTTCTTTCAAATAACCCTAAAGAAAGAAGTCCGACGGTGTCAAATCACATGATCTTGGCGACCAATTGACATCGCCGCGACGTGAGATTATTCAGCTATGAAATTTTTCGTGCAAAAGAGCCATTGTTTCGTTAGCTGTGTTGCAAGTGGCACCGCCCTGTTGAAACCACATATCATGCACATCCATATTTTCCAATTCGGGACATAAAAAGTTCATTATCATCTCACGATAGCGAAAAATATTCACAGTGACTGCCTGACCGCCCTCATTTTGGAAAAAATACGGCCCAATGATGCCGCCGACCCATAAACCGCACCAAACTGTCACTCTCTGTGGGTGCATTGGTTTTTTGGCAATCACTCTTGGATTATCATTCGCCTAAATGCGGCAATTCTGCTTATTGACGAATCCACTGAGGTGAAAATGTGCCTCATCACTGAAGATGATTCTCTTCACGAAGTGCGCGATATGCATTTTGATTTGAACGCCCGTTTTGATAATAAGCCTGAATAACTTTAACGCGTTGGTCGATTATGCATCTTTCCATGATTCAAATTGAGTTAGAAATTAAAAAATGTCAAATGAAATGCAGGAAAAACTTGACGTTTAGATGTGGTTCACATTCAACATAGGCCCTTGAAATTTAACCATGGTCAGAAATGGTCAATCTAGCTGTTTTATTGAAAATTTATTTCCTAACGGGGTCTTTTCTGGTTTCGTTTTTGTTTTGTTCCAAATATTCGCATATCTGTGAGCTTTCGAATAACACATGTTTTAACAAGTGCAATAATTACTATTTACCTATTTTTGAAGTGCAATTTTGTTGCACTGAAAAACTTAAATAGATTAAGATTTGCGACTTAATTATTATAATTTGGTATGTGTTAAATAAAAACAAAAGTCATTGTGGTCTGTTAATATAAGTTTTAGATCTTTACACTGAAAAAGAAATTGTCCTATATCAAAGTGTTTTATATATAATATGTAATCCAATGTTCCGTAGAAAATAAGTGTGGTGGATTCGATTCAATGTTTGTATAATTTGTTAAAATATGTTGTAGTCTACGTCTTGTCAAAAAATTGGCTGCAAGTACCTATTTGCAAGTTACTGATTTTTTTCCTTTTTTAGATACTATGGCAGAGTCTAAACGCACCCTTTTTTTTAATATGGCACAGTGAACCAGTACCAACCAAAAAAATGTCTAATGGTTGAAAATCATATATTTTCTAACGTCATTGATCGCTCAAAGTATAGTGAAGAGCAAACTCGCAAAATTCAAAAACAATTAAGAAATTTCATAAGCAAACTTTTAGAAAAGTGGAAAGAATGTCATAGGGTTATGTCAGTGTTCGAAGAGCGAAATAAGAAATGGTTGGATGAAAATATAATTTTTTCTAAGCCAACTGTTGATCACCGTATACAAAAACCTTTTTCAGAGTGTACAATGAAAACTCAAAAAAAAACAAAAATTACATCAATTTTTAACGAAACACCTGACCAAGAGTTAATGGTAGCGGCAAGCGTAAGTCTTTACAAAGCTGGAAAAACCCCAATTCCGTATACACCTGAGGAAGCTTTATCTCTTTATAGATGGCGGATACTCAAAAAGGGCGAACAAAATAATGCAATATGGTGCCAAAGAACGAAACTGCAATATTTATCCCAGCTACGATATTTTACTTAAGGCTAAAACAGAGTGTTACCCCAGTGACATACACGTAACTGAACTTTCAGCGGAAGTTGCCCTGCAAAGTCTTGTAGACCACACTGTTGCACGTATAGTACAAGGATTTTCAAAACCTTTTGAAGGTGTTTTGACTGTAGGCAATATTAATGACAGCATAAAAGCAATATTTAAATGGGGCTGTGACGGCAGCAGTGGTCACTCCACTTACCGTCAACATTTTAGTGCTTCTGATTGTGAAATAACTGATGAGTATTTATTTGCTGAATGTATTGTGCCTTTACAAAATAAAAAAGGAGACGCTGTTCTATGGCAAAATAACAGGCCTTCTTTAACTCGGTTCTGCAGACCCATTAAAATAATTCTTGAAAAAGAGTCAGCGGAGTTAGTTAAGGTTGAGATAGATAATATTAAAAGGCAAATTGTAAGCATTGTTCCGACAAAGTTGAGTTTTTTCGAAGTAGTACATGAATTCCATTTAACAATGATTGATGGGAAAGTTTTTAATACTTTAGCGGGCTCATCATCGCTGGCCTGTGGAATTTGTGGAGCAACACCAAAATTGATGAATAATCTAAATAATGTTCAATTGAGACAACCACAGGAGCACTTGTATGAGTAAGGTTGTCAACACTTTATGCTTGGATACGGTGCTTTGAGAGTATAATTCATACCCCTATAGAATACCCATACAAAATTGGCAAATTCGTGAAGAAAATAAAGAAATCGCTCAGCAAACCAAAAGAAAGATTCAACTTGAGCTAAAAGAAAAAATGGGTATATTGGTGGGCATTCCCACGAAAGGATCAGGCAATACAAACACTGGGAATACTGCAAGAATATTTTTTCAGCATCCAATTTTAGCCTCTACAGTAACTGGCGTAAAAGTAGAACTTATAAAAAGGCTTGGTATAATTTTGCTTCTATGGCATGTGGGTATGCAGTTAACATAGAGGCTTTTCGCATATATGCTTGGAATACAGCAGAATTATTTGTTTCCGAATATCCTTGGTTTTATATGCCTCCATCTGTACATAAAATATTAATACACGGAGCAGATATTATTGAAAAAGTTTCGCTACCAATAGGAATGATGTCAGAAGAGGCACTTGAGGCAAGAAATAAGGATTTTCGCAATTATAGACTGAACCATACGCGAAAAAACTCAAAGTTGAATACAATGGAAGACACTTTTTTAGTTTCTTCAGATCCTATTATTACATCTAAGTCTAAAAGCACCTCCAAGTACTCCAAAAATCACATTGAAATAGATGATGAGGTCAAAAACCTTCTTTTACATATAAATGATCTACCTGACGGAAGTAATTCTGAGAGCTCCGACTCTGAATAGTTTTTTTTTTCTAATAAAACATAAAAACATAGAAATAAATAATTAACACATATTTTTAGAATAAAGTAATGTATTTTTTCATTGTATTTAAGAAGCTATTTAGAAAGCGCCGCTAGATTGACCATTTCTCCCACTGTGCGATTGTAGGAAAAATAACTATATTTTCAAACAAAATTATTAAATTAAAATGAGAAACAATAAATTGTCAATAAATCCCTGTGTTATAGTTATTTAACGCAGTGTGTCTATAGGAAAGACCTACCGCCCCAAGCAAAGCTTTGTAAAAGTTCTAAAAATGCTTAAAATGTTCACAGATGCATAATGTTTAATCTTCTCTTTTAATTTCTCTTCCCAACTGTACGAGAAATGGTAACAACAAGGCTCTTTGGCACCACAAGATCTACTCACATTTCTTCGGAGGTTGGGTAGATTTTAAGAAAATTAAAAAGGAAACCCGAGTGCAGTACAATGGACTTAATGTTGTCTAAGTGCTGTACTTGCTAGTGTGTCCCGACCAAAAAAAACCCCAAAAGCTTTATTAAACAACAAAATTAACTATATTTCTTTAAGTGGCCATGAAAATCTCCAAAAATTAAAATCAATATTTTTCTAATTTTTTTAAATATTTGTTGATATCATTTTTTGGACATTTGTGCAGAGAAATTAAAAAGCGGCATAAAATAATATCGATCTGTAAACGCTTTATACCAAACTTACGGAAATGTACACATTTTCCTTTGGAATTCAATGGTAATTTTCAAAGAACGAGTAAATAGTATAGTAAATAAAAAATAATAAAAAAGAGGTGTATCATTTTTTGCTCATAGAACAACTTTAAGGGGTAACATCAAGCTTTTTTTTCAATTATTTTTTAGGCCTTGCTTAAGCCTTCATTGGGCACCCGGGTCTAGCCAGACCTTTTCGACCTTAGGTATGAATTTAACATGTTTCTTTTATAGCCAAAGACTTGAGCTTCCAGGTAGCTTCCTAAAATTTAATTTTCTATCGTTCTGCCTTTTAAAAAGCATCCTCGAATACAACGAAAAAAGGCCAGATCCAGAGCCCAACCGAAGGTTCTAGAAAAGGTTCCAACAGAGGGTCGAAGCCTTCTTTCCACTCATAAAAATAGTTTTTTCCCCAAATCCATGATATTCGACTTAGCCCACTCTAGCTTTTAACCACAGTTTTATTTGCCCAGACGCTGTGTGCATTTTGGAGTAGAAATCCTACAGCATTAAGCACTTAATATCACCCCACACACACTTCGCTTGCAAATTACTAGACCGCCAGGCTATCAGTCCAACGGACGAAGAACTTTCACAGCACTCCTTTTAGAAAGTTTTCATTTTATGCGTTGTGTTGTGTTGTTATATTCTTGATTGAGACATTTAATGCCTCTTAACCGCATGTCTCCAAACAAGTATCTTCCAAGTAAAATGATGTATTATATTTATATTTCACTTTAATGCAAGCGTCTTGCCAGCATTCCATACGCTCTGTTGTCCTTTCATCGCTCATTCGAATGTCTCAGTAGACACCATCTCTCTCTCTCTCTCTGCCTCTGCATACTTCAATGACATTATTTACCTAACTGCTTTTCACTCTGCTGTCTGTCTGACTGTCCGCCCAGCTTTCCTTCACCTTTCTGTCTGTTTTCGGTCGCTTCTTGTAGCACTGATTTGACTAATTGCTGGGTAAATCTTGGTGAAACTTTTGAAATTAATTAAAATTTTCATGGCGCGTAGCGACGCGACAGCTTGAAATGGGTTTGTTTGTGCAAATGACTGGCTGATGGCTGGTAGCTGGTAGTTGGCTGACTGGTTGATGAGCAAAAATGCCACTTGAGGACATTTGTTCCCATATGGGATTTTCCACAAAACAAGGGACATGTTGATGTACCTATGTATGTATGTATTTTTGTAGTATATTCCCAAATTTCCGCCGCTCAATTGCAATTGTTCTTACTAAGGATATGTTAATGAGGACTTGATGACTTGATGATCTAATGAGTAGCAATAATATATCAAAGTTTTAATATATTCTCCAATTGAGGCTACAGCTTTCGTTTTACTCCACTTCCATTGCAGTACAATTTTTGGAGGTACCCGCAACAACAACTTTGCTATCAGACAATTTTTTTATAATAACTTTACCTACAAAACTTGCATTGCGGAACGAAATATAAATATTTATAACCGAAAATGTTTAAATCTTCACCATGAATACCAATAGACTTTTACATGCATTTGAATTTATTTTCGAAGCACTTTTCCCCTTTTCCATTGAGGTAAAATAGGTTAGGTTACGGTGGCTTAGGTCTGAATGTCTATTGCGATACCATTTATTTGGACTTAAGTTTCCCTCCTCTAAATCTCCATGTGGTTGAGCCACTTCGTTTCTCTAATAAAAGCTGAAAGGTTGCGCGTGACCTGCAAAGTCTAAGTCTGCCAGACACCCAAAGAAATAAGAGTTCAGACAGCGATGCCGCGTTTTGGGAAAAACGGAATTATAGCAGAGAAAGTATTAAACACTCTCCACTGCCCGCTGGTTCGTGCAGCTGCGATGGAAGTCATTAGAAAGGAAACCTCAAACCTCCCACATCCTCCCCATTTCTCGTCATTAGACAGTGCCCGCCAATTATACCAACTACGGTATAAAATTTATACTATAAATAGTAATAGAAGGTCGATTAGATGAGAAACTTATATATGCTTGCATTCGTTCTAGAACAGACCTGTCTAGATCCATCACAAATGCGATTCGTGATCCATCTATTATTGGTCTATGCCCTGAGGGCGATCTAATTGTGGTAATAAGAAGAACTCATTTGGAGCTTAATCACTGTGGATGATCCATCAAATCGATATTTGAATGATCGAAATTTTACTTGCTTGAGCTGGTGTATGCGAGCTCTCACCTTAGGGAATGGTGAATAAGGATTTCTTTACTGCGTTGGATTTCTTACTTCTACGAAACACTGCTGATAAACAAAGCGAGAGGTGAACATTCTACATTGCTCTAATGGTACGGTAGCGATATGCCCAATTATTCGAAAAAATCAAGGGACCATTAGCATCGAAATGCCTCACGCGCGAACAACTTTTGCAAGACTTGGCTTGTCTTGAGAGGCCTATACAGTCGATTGTTGTTTTATTTCGGGTTGATGTACTACACAGATATATGATTTCCTGCTTGTCGCGATCTCATAGACATATTTCGATGAGCCGCAATTGAATTTCGTCAACATATCTTTTAACTAATTGATACCGAACTTTTTTTTGAGTAGCTGTCAAACTATGCGCTATCCAACACAAACAAATATTCATACAATGTTGAATTTATACGATTTGACCTAATGCCCAAGCAAGCCTCGATCTCGTGGTATATCACATGACTATCTTTCAGTATAATGCACGCCCGTCATCGATTTTTTCCCACACCTCATTAGAAATTACATTTTTCCAGAATATAAGATTTGAACGAATAAATTTTAATAAATATACTAATCCATTTTTTAATTTTTTTTGTTCTTTTTTTTTGACCTACAATTAAAAATAAAAAAACCAAAAAAAATTAAAGTAAATTAGAAATTCTAGCATTCTCAGGTATTTTAAGAAACAATTTCTTAAAAACAAACCTTCGGATTGTACAAAATCTAAGGTATCGAGTCAAATGCAAATAAAGTTTTAAATTCTTTAAAAATCTCTTCGTTTTAGAGGCTACAATTTTTGGACGAAAATGCAGTTGTTTTTTAGAAATCTACAATTTAAATAAATCTAGCAACACTGGAAACAGCACATCGTTCATACTAGTCCCCTCAACTTCGCTCCCAATGCCTTAAGCCGTTGATCCAGCTTTTGATGACTCGATCGAATATGTGAGGCTTTATTCACACAATAGCCGGAGCCTCGAGCTCGTCCAAAAGTGATTGGCCTGTTAGCATATACGGAGGACCTGATGTAGCCATAGAGCAAATGATCGATGGCTGTCAAATTTCTCTTTCACAACTGTTGTCTCGCATCGTCTTGTTGACAATACCCCTAGACACGCGGAAATATCGATATTATCGAGCTCTGGTCACAGAAAATCGGTAAACATCGCTCCGTACCGAGAACCACTGAGATTACCGATGCCTCCATCGAAGAAGTAAGGTCCCCGATACCTCCTTGCCCTAACTCGCACCAAACAGTCATTCTTTGTGGATGCATTGATGCTTAGTGGAACACTTGAGTATCGTATTCACCTCAATGATGGCAACTTTGCTTGTGAGTATTGGAATTTGTAGTGACAGTCAAGCTGCACTGCAAGACTTTGCTAACCCACGCTGCTCTTCGAAATTAGTCGATGAATGTAAGACAAAACTGAACAGTGTTGCAAAATACAACAAAGTTAGTCTTAGCCAAGTGCTTTATGAAAGAACCAACCAGTAAAATAGCAACCTTTCTCCTAAAACTCAGCAGAAATGACCTGAGAGTACTGGTGGGTGTAATCACAGCGCACAACGCCTGTGGTCAGCATATGGCTACAATGGGAGTCGACGACAGCCCGATATGCCTATCCTGTCTTGAGGATGACGACACGGCAGAGCATTTTCTCTGTAGCTGTCCGGCGTTTTCCAGAATCCGACTTAGGATATTGGGTTGCGATAAACTGAGTATGGATAAAGTTCATACTCTTCCTCTGCCAGATTTCTTAAGGTTCATCAATGAATCCAAGTGATTTGTGGAAGAATGACCTCAAACTATTTTTTCCGTCTTACCACCCACATTTTATCTTTCCTATCTCTCTATTCTTTCTACTGCATTCTATCCGGGTGTGCTACAATGGTCTCCTGACTGAGTGCTTGCACCTGTCCAACCCCCTCACAAATCTAATCTAACCGAATCTAATCTAATCTAATAGTCACTGACCCAGAAACGGCCGTTAGAGTCACAATGGCCGTGGCTGAGACAGCTGCTAAAACATAAAAATTGGAAAAACTCTGTAGGTTAGGTTGAAGCGGTCGTCCACTGTGGGACGCACCAAGGCTAATAGCCCATTGGGATGCCGCGTGGGGAACTTACCCAAATCTCTCCTAAAACCCGTATATACCTTTTAAAAATTGTGTACTTCACAAAAATTTGGAAATTGATTTTATTAAAAAAATTTCTACCTAAAATGGTGAATCTTCGTGCTTGTTTCGATGCTTTTCTTAAAAATGTCTCAAACATAAGTACTTTACATATATATAAGGGCATACCCTTATCATTTTCAATATTCTCGCTAGTTCATCGGCCCTAGAGTTACCCTCAATCTCACAATGGCCAGCAACCCATGTTAACTGTAGATAAAATGACTTATCCATCTCGTTAAAGAATCTGCGGCATTTCATGGCTACCTTAGTGGTCGTTTATATATATTTATATATATATATATTTTTTTTTCTTTTTGAGGGATTTTATCGCCGTCTAGCTATCAGTGAAAATGTATGTAGACATCATCTCCAATAGTTCTGCCTAAAAGACACTACAGTAGTAGGGAAGTCGACTAGGCGTATTTTTTTTTTTAAATTACTTTAAATTATTTAAAAAACCACATCAAATAAACACTAAAATAAAATGAATCATTCAACTTCTTTGACAATTGTGCATACAAATTGTCCCAAAGGACCTCAGTGGTAACCACTGGCGGCATCTAGAAGTATTAGAAAGTGTTTGTATGTACGCGTATGTGTTTATATAAACGGGAAAGTGAAAGAATTGCCACCTTCATGTCGCAACTAATCAAAAAGTACAAAACTGAAAGTTAACGGGAAAATGAAAATGAAAACCGAAACGCAGGATGTGAGCGCAACAAACTGGAAAGCGTTTCCGACAAACGCCCGAGGCGACGAGAAAGAAAAAGTTACAGAATGACAGTCAACAAAAGAGGAAGCACAAAGAAAGAGGCATAGAAGTATTTATAAAATGTTGCATATGTGTGTGAACATATGTTTATGAGTATATATGTAGTTGTGTATCATTTGGCAAAATGATGTTTGTTAAGCAAACAAACAAGTGATATAATAACCACGCATACACAAACCTACCATTTCCGCTGGGCTTGATTTGGGTGTTGAGAATATGATGCTTAATATTTTACAAATTACTTACACATTTCTTATATTTATATGTAGTTATACTATATTATGATACTATGCCGAGCTGGTTTGTTTGCCGGGTAAAGTTTCCGTTTTCGTTTTCTTTTTCATATTTCGCTATTTTTTTTTTTTCTTTTTTTTTTTGTTTTGCCCAGACGTGCCTGTCATGGCTTATTTTCACCAACCGGAAGATCATTGGCGGTTTCGTCTGGGAAACCGCAATATACTCCCGTATAAAGGTCACCCTTAGGCTAAACGTCCTTTTTAGAAAAGCTATGCGCAACAAATGAAGGCGCAGTACCACAGCAACTAAGCCATATATTTCTGTATTCATTTAATAATCTGAGAAATGCAGATAAATAAAAATAAATATTATATTTGTTGTATATCACAGTGCAACAACCATCAGCATTTTCTTTCCATAAGTATCCGACTATAAATAATAAATATGCTTGCAAAAATATATTCCACTTGAAAAATTAGCATTTAACAGCAGAAATATCGTATTTGAGTAAAGCAAGCAAATTTTAGATTTTTAAGCTAAACAAATTTTAGTTTTTTTTTTTTTAATTTCATTTTTTTAAATAGCTTGCATTCTGAACAAGTAAATAGTTAAGAGCAGCAAGAAACGAAAAGTGTCTGCTAAGGCACTAAAAACAAAAATTACCAACACAGGTAGCAGCTGTGAAAGAAAGACTGACTCTCAATAAAAAGTGTTTAGAAATAAATCAGTATCAGATTATATACACAGCCTAAACGATAGAAATGTTGATGATCACAAGATTTGGAATGCTACAAAATATCTCAAACATCCCAAAAAGAGAGTTGCGCCTATAAAAGATTGTGGCAACGTTTGATGTAGGACAGACAAGAGTAAGGCTTATGCATATGCTAGATATTTAGAGGCAACGTTTTCTCCGTTTATAAACCAAAGCAACAACGATGATGATGTGTTAGCATTTCTCGATACCCCATGTCAACTATCTCTACCGATCAAACATATTACACCGAATGAGATTCGCTCTGAAATTAAAAACCTGTGTAACAACAAATCTCCTGGATATGATAAAATTGATGCCAAAGTAGCCAAGTGTTTGCCGAAAAAAGGATTTATGTTCTTAACTCTGTTATATAACTCAATATTAAGATTAAACTATTTTCCTACGCAGTGGAAGTGCGCCGAAATAGTTATGGTCCTTAAACCGACAAAACCTGAAAATCAAATATCCTCTTACAGACCAATCAGCATATTGACAATATTCTCCAAAATATTCGAAACACTATTTTTGCGCAGAGTATTTCCAATACTGAAAGAAAATAAGGTCATACCCGGACATCAATTTGGTTTTCGCCGATACCATGGTCCACCCGAACAATGCCACCGTGTTGTTAATTTCATAACCGAGTCCTTTGAACGAAGGGAATATTGTTCAGCCGTATTTTTGGATGTACAAAAGGCATTCGACAAAGTAAGGCCTGTTATATAAATTAAAAAAATACTTCCTGCACCATTTTATCTAACACTAAAGTCTTACCTCACCGAAAGGTTATTTTACGTTAAGGTAAATGAAGAAATAACTGATATTAGATACACAAAAGCTGGAGTAGCGCAGGGTAGTGTACTTGGTCCTATACTTTATACGATTTTTACATCTGACATACCCGAAACCGCTGGCTACACACGCTGATGACACCGCTATACTAGCTTCAAGTCAGTTCCCAATTGATGCAACCAATCTAGTTCAGATAGAACTAAACGAGATACAGACGTGGCTGGACCGATGGAAATTAAAAGTTAACACAAACAAATCTGTGCATGTTTTGTTTTCATTGAGGCGGAAAGAATTCCCTTCATTGTATCTAAATGGTAATATAATTCCCAAACATGATACGGTCAAATACCTTGGCATACATTTGGACAAACGGCTAACCTGGAAATGCCATATTCAAGCAAACAAAACCCAGTTAAAGATAAAAACAAACAAACTTTACTGGCTACTAGGGCCAAAATCAGCATTAAATCTAAATAACAAAATATTAATATATAAGGCTATACTAAAGACAGTATGGACCTACGCAGTACAACAGTGGGGAGCTGCTAGCAATTCTAACATAGAAATTCTGCAAAGATATCAGGCAAAAACTTGAAGACTTATCACAAGTGCACCCTGGTTCGTCACAAATAATGCCATACATACTGATCTAGAAACTCCCTTTATAAAAGATAAAGTTAAAAAAATTACCACAAAATATTTACAGAGAATAAGTTATCACGATAACCCGCTAGCAATTGCATTACTTGATGAAACCAATGAAATTACTAGACTTAATAGACATCATGTATTAGACATTCCATTCAGAACCTAATATATAAATCTAAAATTAAAATGTATTAAAATTTAACACATAAGTCTGAATATAAGTGTACATTAATCGTACCTACATATATATAGGGTTGTTCAATAGGTGCGCTTCAACTTTTTTCCGATAGGGAGGGCGAACGACGCAATATTTTTTATTTTTCGCTTGTCATTTGTAAACTTCATTAGTATACATTTCATCATGGAACGCTACACACTTGAGCAACGATTGCAAATCGTGCAAATTTTTTATGAAAATAATCGTTCTGTTGCTGCTACTTTAAGAGCATTACGGCCATTTTACGGTCCATTTAACAAGCCGTCCCGTTTTGGGGTTATGTGAAGTCATTGCTCTACAGTAACAAGCCGGCGACGATTTGTGAGCTCAGAGCCAATATTGAACGCGAAATTGCTAGAATTTCGGCCGATTGATGCAAAAGAGTGGTCGAAAATTGGGTTCAACGATTGGACTTCGTAAAACGTGCACGCGGTGGTCATGCAAAAGAAATCGAATTTCATACTTAAATTTATATGTTCAAACTCGATAATAAAAAAAAATAGTTAAAAAAGTCAAACCGTTTGTGTTTTATTCAAAAAAGTTCAAAAGCTCCTCAATGGAGCTCAATAATAGAAGTCAAATTGTTAAATAGTTATATAATTTGCTTATTGTTTTAAAAATAGATTGCAAATAAACAAAAGTTAATAAAAACAAAAAAAAAAAAAGTGTTGTATTTGCTATTTTTGTTTCTGTAGACTTTTACTCTCTTTTTAAGCAGATTTTGTTTGAGAAAGCCACTAGTGAAATTTTCCGAGGAATAATTTTATAGAATATTTTAAGCCTCTAATGACCTGCCAAATCGCATTTTATTGACACTTTCCAAAATAGAGGTCTAAAAGGCCTTTTCGTGAGAGAGCTAATGGGTTAATACAGGGCCCGCCATCTATCGTTACGGATTTGAACTAGGTATTATTTGAAGAATGGTAACACTTAGCTGTCATCTAATTTGACAGAAAATTAGTTTTATTCTTCCGCTGAACGAAAATGGTTGTATATGCGCTCAAAGAACGCTGGGAAATATTGCGACATTACTTTGAAAATCATGGTAATGTTGCAGAATGTGTACGAAAATTACGTACGTCAATGGGAAGAAGAACAGCACCGAATGAAGCGTATGTGCGTTACTTTGCGAAAAAAGTAAGAGAAACTGAGTTGCTTATTGACAAACCAACGCGTGACCGACCAAAAACCGTGCGTACACCAGAGAACTGCACCGGCTCAGTGTAAAACATTCATACGCTTCGCTTGAACAAAAAAACAGGCCTTTGCGTTCAAACGATCGAACTTGTTCAAATAAGTTATTGTCATTGTTTATTTCAGCTCAATCAAATCATGTGCTGCGTTTTAGCTCTCCGATGTTATCACCAATCATCTTCATAGCAGTCGTTTCGGGCAAGAATGATATAAAGAAGATTGCGCCCATCAGAGCGTACGTGACGTCACGTTTGCAGAGTTGTGCAGTATTGCCAACCATTTGATCTTCGCAATAAATTTAGTGCTTTTTTATACCGAAAATGCGACAATTTTTAAGTTTGGTGTTTGTTTCTTTTTGTTTTTAATTTAAGGCTACCGAGACTTTAAGTTAAAAAAAAACTGTATTATTATACAAAAGAAGTGTAAAAAAGGCCACTCTGAGAAGATTTTAGTGCTAATGAAAATTTTTTTACTCCTATAAAATTTGATAATTTGAAAGTGCAAATTTAATTTTTGGCTCCATTTAAGGCTATGCAAAAATATTAAATGCCCCGCTCTCAACTCTTCTTAAGATTGAAAACCTTTTTACACATTTTTAAAAGCCTTTGAATTTATTGAATGCGAATTAAAACCATAGAGGTGTAATCGTTTCTTCCGGTCATCAATCCTTAGTGGGACATAGGGCATCAAGAGGTGTATTTATTGTAAAAATAAGCCACAAAATACCAGAAAATACTAAAGAAACCATACTGACATTTTTACAAAAAGAGTACCTTATCTAGTTACATAACTTCAAATATAGCAAAAAACTCGTTCCCTTAATAAAAGAGTCTCGCTTAACAAAAAAAACTCATAAATTAAATTGTACATAAGCATAACACATTTATTAAAAAAAAAACCCACATTCTACAGATAATTTGTCACGCATACAAAGTTCTTTAAATAACACAATAAAAATTTCGTGTTTTATTTTCTTTAAATGGGCATTTAGTTCGTTTTTATATCCAAAGCTAGGCAACTCTGCAGTAGCGAGAGAGAGATTTGAGTGCCGAAAGCAGAAGAACACCAACAACACCGGCAATCGCGGGCAATGCCACCAGATGTTAAAAAAAAGTAAAGCTAAATAAAACTGAGTGAATTATTTAAATAATTATTAAAAAATGTATATTTAACAAAATTATAAACATTACATTTTAATTAGAACAACTAGAAAAATGTCATGAAGAAAGAACTAGAACTCCGAGACACAAAATAATAAAAATAACAAAAAAAAATGATAAATCAAGTTACGAAAATGGTAGTCTGGCCATACTGGAGCTAAAATCACGTAACTAGTTGTCAAATTCGCTGAGCGCAAAGTAACGGGACCACGATGGGCGCCATCTCATTATTCTTTGCATCATGCGTTTCGGGTATTTGCTCGTTCGGCTATACATTCATTTTTTTGAGCAAGAATAAAAGGGCTATAGAGCCAAATGAGCCGGTTTGAACACGTATGATCCCGCATGAGTTTTTGCTTGTAACTAACGATAGCAAAGTAAAAGCAAAATTTTAAAGCAAAAACACTATATTTTCATATTTGTTTTTTTTTCTTAAAACTTATAATAAAACACGAAAGAAAATAATGTAAATAAGGAAACATTGCTGAAACCAACTAATCCTTTCAAATACGAAACGCAATTTACAGCGTACATTGTACGCCAACGCTCGAGTGCTCGAACATGTGCTATTTACAATAATGACAATTACTTCTTTGAACAAGTTTGATCGTTTGAACGCAAAGGCCGATGCTAATTTCATTCAATGCTGCTTTTTGTTCAATGATTAGATTTGAGCCGAAGACATTAGATCATACGTGTTGACTGAGCTGAACTACGCGTTCGCCTGCATGAGCTGACTGCACTTGACCAAATATTTTGGTTCAATTGACTGAATGTGAGCAAGAAATTTAGCGTATGAACAACTCAAGAAAACAGTGAGCCATGCAGGTCTCTGGCGTACACCCGAAAATATTGCTGCTGTGGCCGAGAGTGTTCGTGAATCACCAGGAACATCAGTTCACCTACCGTCGTTCTCAACAATTGGACATTTCGGAGACATCATTGAGACGACGCATACAATCGAAAATGTGTTGAAAAATTGGACCGATCGTATGGGATGGTGCATGGCTAGCCGAGACAGCCATATGAGTGAAGTTGTGTTCCATCATTAACCGGAAGGATTGTACTTCAAAATAAAAAAAAACAGTTTGGAAAAATATTGAGTAGTGTCTTTTTATAGCATTTTTAATTCCGTAAAGTTATATGGCGGACGCTTTATATACCACAAAAATATTCCTTGTGAAATTCTACTATATATGTCTAAACTAGGTATTTCGCTCAGTTAAGTATTTGAACCATTTTTTATACTTTTTCGAAAAGCGCTGAGGTAAATAACTTAAAAATTAATTGGGCTATAAATTCGGCCGCCGTAGCCGAATGAGTTGGTGCGTGATTACCATTCGGAATTCACAGAGAGGTCGTTGGTTCGAATCTCGGTGAAACACCAAAATTAATAAAAACATGTTTCTAATAGCGGTCGCCCCTCGGCAGGCAATGGCACACCTCCGAGTGTATTTCTGCCATGAAAAAGCTCCTCATAAAAATATCTGCCGTTCGGAGCCGGCTTGAAACTGTAGATCCCTCCATTTGTGAAACAACATCAAGACGCACACCACAAATAGGAGGAGGAGTTCGGCCAAACACCTAACAGAAGTGTACGCGCCAATTATTTTTTTTTTTATAAAACAAACTCTAACTAAGAATGGAAAAAGCTTTGGCCCTATTGATTTCATTCCGCCACCAGACAATAACTCTAAAATTGTTGCACAGTGTACAAGCATTGAATTTTAGATCGAAAAATGGGTAAGAGCGATATACAATATTATATACAGTGAAACCTCGATATAACGAACTTCGTTATAACGAAAAACTTAACATAACGAATTTTTCTTTAAGTCCCTTGAAAAAACCTCGCTTTTACGAAGTTTTTCATACAAAAATGCTCTATAGTTATAACTGAGTCTGAAAGCCTCTATATAGCGAAGCAATTTTTCGAAAGCCTCTATACAACGAAAATAAAATAAGGCAAAATCAAATTTGTGGCAAGCCGTTAAAGTTCCGTTATCCCAAACCTCAGCATAACAAAGTGAGAACAAAGCAAAAGTCCCGTAATAACGCTACGTTTAAAATATGTGAAATTGAATTCAATTTCTTTTCGCGAGAAAAAATTAATAATTGATGCCGTTGATCAAGCTGATAAATCGAAGCAAGAAATTGCTAAACAATTTAATATTCCGCCGAGTACTCTTTCAACAATTTAAAAAAATAGGGAGATTATTTGCAACACCGAGGCACGAAAGATGAAAAGAATGCGGGCTGCTGAATATGAAGACATTGAGCACTGTTGGTTTAAATGGTTTTCACAATGTCGGACTCAAAACATTCCTTGAGGAGGTTCGTTAATTAAAGCCAAAGCTGAAGAATTCGCTGTACGTATGGGGCACAAGGAATTTAAGGCTAGCAGCGGTTGACGTGAAAATTTTAAAAAGCGCTATGATATCGGATTTCAAAAAGTGAGTGGGGAAAGTGCCAGTGTAAGTGACCAAGTTTATTCTGACTGGAAAACGTTTATACCATGTCTGTTGGCAGAATATCAGTCTCACAATATTTTTAATGCAGACGAAACTGGGCTATTTTTTAAATGCGCACCAGATCGAACAATGGCACTTAAATCTGAGAAATGGCTCGGCGGGAAACATAGCAAGGAAAGACTCTCAATTTTATTTACGGTAAATAGTTTTCGCACTGAGCAGAGAAAATTGCTGGTAATCGGAAAATCGGCTAACCCAAGATGCTTTAAAAATATTAAAAGCTTACCAGTGGTCTACTTTGCGAACAAAGAAGCTTGGATGACTACTGGAATATGGTTGGATTACTTAGAACAATTTGACAACGAAATGACTAAGGCTAATCGCAAAGTGTTATTGCTCGTTGATAACTGCATGACGCACAAAAACCCTACATGACTGAAATTTATTAAATTACACTTTCTGCCGCCAAACGCAACATCGAACTACAACCTCTAGATCTGGGAATAATTAAAAATTTCAAGCAATTCTATCGCAAAGAGGTGGTCAAAATTTTTGATAGTGTTTTGAACAGAAATACAGTCGACATTGTTGAGGAGGATGAAGAGGTCGAGAACGTTATCACTGCCAAAGAAGCTAAACAAATGGTTGAAAAGCTCCAAACTTTTCTTGAGGCACAGGAAGCTATACCAAAAAGAGCATTCGATAGTTTAGCATCTGTTGAGCGAAGTATTGATGGCTGCATTCGAAACTTGCGCAAACAAACAAAAATAACCAATTGTTTTAATAAAATCTAATTGCTAAAATTTATAACTTTTTATTTTTTATACCCACCCCACTTCAGTGCAGTTTTATCATTATTAACAGATAAAAACAGTATTCATAACAAATTTTCTTTCAGATTTCTTTAAATCTCGTTTTACCAAGGTTTTCCCAATAAGTACGAGTACCTATAGCGAATAAATAACGAACAATTTTCTGGTTCCCTTCAAATTCGTTATATCGACGTTTCACTGTAATTCAATAATCAGCAGTTGCCTAGGTACGTTACTGCGTAAGTGAGTGAAAACTTATATTTTTTTGATAAAATCTAACAAATTTTTTGTGAAAATATTTATATACATATTAGGATGAGTAATAAAGTAAGATTTCCTTTATTTTGTACCCGATCAGTTCGCCAAAATATTTCGTCGATACTCGAACATCATTTAACAGGGCATCCCTCCGTGAATGGCCAAAACAATCAAGCAGAGTTCCTAACCTCTTTTATATTAAATTTTTTTAAATTATACCAGGTACGAGAATAAAGTTCCAGGAACTTGTCATTCAAGGCTCAAATGAAATAAGTAATGAAAGAAATTTCACAATTGACTTTCACAATGGTCTTCCTCTAGCTCTAGCTCTAGCTCTCCTCTCCAAGACTCCTAGAGCAAAGCAATGTCATATCCTGCCTCTAGCATACGCTCACCTTCTTCTAATTCTTCTTTAACAAAACCAGCCGTTTCTTCCTCGTGCTAACCAAGGGAGGCCAAGGCCTTCTTTACCTGATCCAACACCACAGAAGTCTTTCTCTTCCTCTGTTACCACCAGTTTTTAACCGCATCGAATACTTTCAGAGCTGGAGCGTTTGTATGTATTCAGACGACAAACCTATCCAACGGAGCCGCTGCATCTATTTTCATTAGACCATTGTTACATCGCCTATGATACTCGCTATCGCCAACGTGCAGACGTCCAAAAATCTTCCACAGAATCTTTCTCTCAAACACTCCAAGAGACGCCTCATCGGATATTGTCATCGTCCAAGCTTAAGACGGGCATTATAAGAGCCTCATAAAATGTTAGTTTTTTTCGTCAAGAGGCTATTAACCATAGTCCAAAGTATCAATTTTTGGCAAGAGAGACACTCACCTACCTCACACATTACAGCTAAGGCCTTTGGCAGTTCGATTGAAAATTCTGGAGTATCACTGTCTGTACTCCTCTCAAGTAAGCCCTTACGGTCCCGCGGTTACAGCCTGCTCAACTTCATGTACGCCACTATTATGAGTTTTCTTGAGATTCAATTTAATTTTAGGGAATGAGAAAAAGTCATAGCTGACGATATCGATGCTTTATGGCTGCAGTAGCGTAGCACAAAAACGAGGAATTAGCCAGCGCATTGTTGGGGTGGAAGAATCAGTCCTCCGTGGAAAATGCCTTCCAACAACCGCTAGATGACGCCAACATAGAACTGTTTAGTTCCGTTTTGTCCACGATGAGTGTCATGATGGTTGATTAAAAACAAAAAACAAAAATCAATGTTCTCTTAAGTCGTGACTTAAACACACTCGCTTAAGTTGACCATTCACTGTCCTCTTCCACTCACTTCTAACTTGCTTTAAGTGCCTGGGAGTCATACTACACAACTCATAGTGACTACAAAACTTATCTAATATTTGTCATAGCTGTGAATGCGGTTTCAACAAATACTCGTAGATCGATTTTCGTTTGTGTTTCTGATCACAAGATGCTCATTATTATAACGCCATTAAAACATTTCTTTGCGAAAAACATTCATAAGCCCCAAACTAAATTTCCTATCGATTTCAGACTTCGATTGGAATTAAATGAAGGTTCTGTATTTTCAAGAAATGCAGTATCAATCCGTGTTATAACTATAAGTAAATTATCAGACTTCTATTTATGGAAAATGTGTACATTCATATAGCGCATCTTGCAAGCCAAATTTTCAAATACCCTCTTGACAATTTCTGGCTCAATCAATTCAAGAGAGCTGACACAAATTGAATAGCCGTATGATTTAGAGCTATCATTAAGAAATTGGAATTATGAAATTTCGCTGAGTTATCGCAAGAATAAAACCTGCTTTACTGCTAAGTCTGCATGAAAGTCGGAGCTCCATATTACTCCAAATACATTCGAATCTTGGCTGTCACATGCCCGAAATCGTATTCAAATATTAAGTCCTTACAATTATTTCTCAAATAAAGCCAATTTCTTTGATATTAAGAAATATATCTCTGTTTTATTTCCATTTAAACTTCTACGCTTCTAAAAAAGCACCCGCATTTCATTATGGAAAATATCATTTGATCGCATAGGCATCCCAAAAATCCATGCCGCGAGCAAGGATTCTGTTTGCAAGAATATCATCACACGGCAAATGAGCAAAAAATATACTAAACTACATATGCGCGTGGGTGTAAGTATGCTTCCCTGTACGAGTATGTACATATGTGTGTGAGTATAGGAATATCTTAATAAGAATCGTAATTTTCACACCTTAACTTTGGGGCATAAATTGGGCATACACTTCGCGTAACTGAAGCCTAAGAATACATTTGAAAGCTTAACATATTTCTTATATTTTAAAATGTATATGTATACGTACGTATGTGTGTATGGATAACTACCTTTGAATGTATGCAAATACGAACTTTTAAGATTTTCGGTTGAAATTTGGCTTGTCACAACATACATGTATTCTGGGTATGTGGGTGAGTATTAGGGTGAGCCAATTTGTATGGAAAGATTTTTCTTAACATTTTTCCTAGCAGATGCAGATTCTACGAGAAATTCTAAGAAAAAATTCAGTAGAGCATTGCGCGGAACTGAATTTTGAGCACCACAAAAACTAATTAATACGAAAATTGAGAGGGAGTTATGCAAGAAAGAAGAAGAACTAAGTTAGGGCAATGACGGAAAAGTAGCAAAAATACATCTACTTTTGAAAGTAAAAAGAATCTAAAAAAAAAAAATATTGTAAAAATAGTGTTAATTATAAAAAAAAATTATGATTGGAAACAAATTTTCAAAACTATTTTTTGAAATGTTTTTAATAATAAAATTTAATTGTTTCTGGTTTTTTGCAAGCTTTAGTCATTTTACCCATTAAAATATTAAAAAATGCAAAAATGCCTTGATAAAAAAGCACGCAAAATATATTCAGAAAATTCAAAATGCAAGTTTTATTCCACAAAAGTGATATTGTCGCCTTCAAAGTATCTACTCCGCATTAACCCCAAGGCAATTGTGCCAGCAGGCGCCGTAGCCGAATGCGTTGGTGCGTGACTACCATTCGGAATTCACAGAGAGAACGTAGGTTCGAATCTCGGTGGAACACCAAAATTAAGAAAAACATTTTTCTAATAGCGGTCGCCCCTCGGCAGGCAATGGCAACCTCCGAGGGTATTTTTCCCATGAAAAAGCTCCTCATAAAAAATATCTGCCGTTCAGAGTCGGCTTGAAATTGTAGGTCCCCCCATTTGTGGAACAACATCAAGACGCACACCACAAAAAGGAGGAGGAGCTCGGCCAAACACCCAAAATGGGTGTACGTGCCAATTATGTATGTATGTGTAATTTTGCCAGCGTTTGATCCAGCTCTCGAAACATTTCTGGAACTCTATTTTCGGTATAGCCATCAGAGCCGTCTTCTACAATATTTTCCCATTACTTTCTTCCGGCTGTTAAAACGCAGTCTCCGTGGTAATTTTTTGACTCCATCAAACAGGAAAAAATCGCAGGAAATCATATCAGGTGAATTCTATCACTGTTACATGGTAATCATTTCGTTCTTGGTGAAAAATTCACCATTCCAATCCAAATTCAAATCAAATAAAAATTCTTCATTCAAATCCAGGAGTTGTTTTCCCACCAATTCTTCCTGTTTTGGCAAATTGCTTCACGTAAACGGCTCATAACGACCAAATAATAGTCCTTATTAACTGTCTGAACTTCTGGCAAAACTTTGTGGTGCACAATACCGTTGTAATACATAAAAACCGTCGCCATCACTTCCTTTTTTGACTGAAAGCGATGTGGTTTTTTTTTCCACTCACTTCCCTGATGTCTGCTTGCATGTCGTAGTCATAAACCCACGTCTCGTTTCCAGAAATGATGCGTTTGATGAATGTTGGGTCGGATTCAGCCTTGGAATTCATAACTTTGTCGTTATCAGCGTGGCTCCTTTGTTGCAATAAAACCAACTTTGCAGCAATACGGCGAAAAAAAAATCATTAAATACAATTTTCTAAATGGATCCGCAAGCAATGTTCAAGTCCTCTGCCAGCTCATCATCATTGTTGGCTGGACAACCCTGGTCAGGTCTTCGTCTGCTGTAGCATATGCCTCCAATTGTCTCAGTTACATGCCTGTGTCATCCATGCCCGAAATCCCAATAAGCCGGCGTCTTTTTTACGCCGTCTATCCACCTAAGTGGCAAGCGGCCCCTTCTTCCCTGGATGTGGCATTTACCGAAGAGTATTTGTTGAGGTGGGTAATCCGTGTTAGGCCGCAATTGATCATTATTGCTGGTGATCATTATTGTTGTTATCACAGATGGGTGTGCATATAGTTTTTCGAGTTCATGATTATAGCGTTTCCGCAACTCGCCTTTATCGAATATAGCGCCAAAAATTTTTCGCAGAACTCTGCTCTCGAAAATCAATAGCTTCTGTTTACCTGCATCTATGAGTGTCCACGTTTCTAGGCGTATGTCTAGGAGGCGACTCTTTTTTTTCGGCGGTGGGGTTGGTTTAAAAATGCCTTCGCACCATAAAGTAATCGTCGCTACTACGTGTGTGGTGATTCCACTAAAAATATCCCTCCTCTTCTCTTGGATTTTTCCACTCACCCCGGGACTGCTTCCGCCTTGCTTCGAGGTAGAGGACCAAGACGGCGTCCTAAGAAGAACACTTACTTACTCATCTTGCGTCCAGGGTCGCCTGTTTTGAGAAACCAATGCTCAATGCTCTTCAGCATAACTTTCCATTTCGCGCTTCTTTTTTCGAATAATATCCTCCACAAAATTTGCAACGGCATTCCATTTTTCTTCGTCTATCATCATTTTCTCGACAATTTCTACAGGTGTAAATACACCAATAGCTCGTTGCATTTAAAGAAGGTGTGCTCCGCATCATCATACTCAGTATCTCCATATATGCAGTTTGGTTGGCTCACTTTTCCCATTCGCCACAAATACTTGCGAAAGGACCCATGTCCGGACAAAAACTGTGTGAGGTAATAGTTAACCTCACCGTGCTTTCTTTCTACCCACTTTTTTAGATCGGGTATTAGTCTCGCTGTCCATCTACCATACCGTTCCGAGTTCCATCTTGCCTGCCAAAATGTGAGCGTTTGAATTCTAATATCGGAGAAGCGTGGTACTGGGATTCCTCCCATCCTTTTGCCTCCCATCGCCGTTTGCGCTCTTGTGCTAAAATATCTATAGCGATGGTTCCGCTGATAACTAACACTGCTGCTTCAGATACTGTTCTGTATGACGAAGCCACTCTGAGAGCGCAGGTGCGTTGCACAGATTGCAGAGTTTTCCGCCGGCATTGCACCCTTAGCGAATCTGCCCATATTTCGCATCCGTATAAGAGAATCGAGTTCGTCGTGTCCATTAAAAGTTTTCGCTTGTTCTGCGTAGGACCTCCAAGGTTTGCCATGAGCTTACTTAACATGCCGCTTACTTTGGCAGCTCTTGTGGCAGCATGGCTATATGCGCCCAGTAAGTTAGGAGGCGACTATTTGGTGTTGGCACAGTAGCGGTTGGCCAAAAGGATTCTGTGGCCGATATCTGCAGAAGTTTTGTTGTCAGGATTAATGATTACCCCAAGGTATTTAAATTCCTTCACTACTTCGAAACCATAGTCACCGATTTTTAGTATTTGACCCACATTATGCCAGCTTTCTGATGGTTAATTTACGGTTCTCAATCAACTTTTCTTTCACTTCATTGATGTTTTCTTTAGATTTTATTGTCAACGGCCTGTCACTACGTTCGTCATCCTCGATGGACTCACGATCTCTTCTGAAACGTTCATTACCGAAACAGTTTCTGAACATTTCTTAAGGCCAGGTTACCCTTGATTTGTGTGCTTTTTTAAATAAACTTTATTCATAGTACAAAATATATTTATTAATCAATTTTTTTACATGTGAAAAAACAAATATTAAATTGCTTAAAAAAAATTTTTTTTTTTTTTCAAATGGTGGCTTTCAAAATGGCTGCTAAATTTTAGCTGATTCGTAGTTGGATGCCATCATATCTCGAAAACGAATTATCTGAAAGTAAAAAATCAAACGGTTTCATCTTCTGTATTGAATTGGTTATAGCCGCAAGCAGAATCACAAACATTTATTGTTATTTAAAAAAGTTATAAACAATTAAAAGTGAAAAAATAGTGGCAAAAAATTCAAAAGTCCGCCATTTTGTTTTTTTTTATTAAAAATATTTGATTCTGCTTGCGGTCATAACCAATTCAATACAGAAGATGAAACCGTTTGATTTTTTACTTTCAGATAATTCGTTTTCGAGATATGATGGCATCCAACTACGAATCAGCTAAAATTTAGCAGCCATTTTGAAAGCCACCATTTGAAAAAAAAAAAAAATTTTTTTAAGCAATTTAATATTTGTTTTTTCACATGTAAAAAAATTGATTAATAAATATATTTTGTACTATGAATAAAGTTTATTTAAAAAAGCACACAAATCAAGGGTAACCTGGC